>JANHGN010003805.1:9168-24255 GCA_024605025.1 Megaceryle maxima | reverse complement strand
AAAACAAAAAACAAAAAAAAAACAAAAAAAAAAAACAAAAAACAAAACAAAAAAAAAACAAAAACAAAAACAAACCCACACACACCAAAGCAAAACAAAACCAAAACCAAAAAGAACCAACCAACCAATCAACAACACACCAAAAAAACACCAAAAAACCAACCAAACAAACACACAACAAAAACACCACAACAAACCCACAGCACACAAACAAACTAGTTCCTTTGCTTTTGAAGATGAAAATCACATTTCCGTGCTATGGGAGAGTCCTGCAGTAAATGGTGAAGCTGCATATGAAATCAACACCATGCATGAAACTTTCCCAGTCCTGTTCCTCTACAGTTTCTCAAAAGAAATGAAGAAAGCTCATTCCCAGCTACTTCTAAGTTGTTTTCAATTTGTCACACAGACACCACTGCCTTTTCTATTTCCCATCATTAAGTTAAAATGATTCATCATATATGGAAGAAGCTATATTGAAACCATATAAAAGGTTGCCTCAAATCCAGGTAGGGTATGAGGGGAATATTTTATTACTGTTTCCCCAATTACTGTAACAATACTTATTAAAAATAACTCTCCAGATACCAGACACAAAAATTTCTGCAGTCTGTTTTGTGGTCAAGGTCCAGCCAGTGTTTTGGGGGAGGATGAAAAGGAGGCTACACACACACACACACACACAAAATGCTACTCTTTCTTTATGTTTACTCTAGATAAACCCATCTGTGGCCTTTGTAATAGAGGCCTCAGTGACATGGCATGAAGCAAAGCAAGACCTGCACACTGTACAGTAGAATATACAGCCAGATAGCTGGTAGGATGTCACATTAGGCATGACCCAGAGCCTGCACATCTTGTGTGGGGGATCTCTCCCCTAACATGGGGGTTTGGTGTCTGCTTGTTGTCCCCTGATCAGATTCTTGAAACACTTGGATCTGGGATCATGAATCAGTGACAGTCATGCTCTTCTGGATCCCCAAACAGACCACACCAGAGGTTCATAGCAGACCACCCCCTCTCTTTCCAGGTGCAAAGCAGGGCAAGAGAGTGTGCAAGGCTCCTCATGTGCCAACTGCACTTACCTCCTAGAGCTTGTTTCATAAAAAAATCCATGGAGATGGCTTAGGGGTGCTGCCCACCTTCACACCTGCACAGAGACCAGGAATCCTTGAAGAGCAGCCTGCAGAGGAACAATCAAAACAGGAATGCTGTCTCTAGAAGATGCTGATGCCTGGTCTTTCTCATGTCTCTCCCCACAGCTTTCCTCCCCTTGTTTTAGTACAGGCAAGTTTCCAGCCCCTCATCCCTGCATCCCCTAGCAGAAAAAGGCACCTAGGGAGCAGAGCAGCATGCTGGCCGGCTAGAAATGGGCAGGAGGGGGAGGCGGTAAGGGGACACGATGGTTTCCCGAGACAGGGCAGGTGGCTCGGAGTAATGCGGTGCTCCTTCCGGCTTGTTTCATGCAAGCGGTCACGAAGGCGTTGAGCCGTTGAATTTTCTCGTTTCCCTGACTGCCTGTAGCCCTCCGTTTCGGAGGGGCAAAGCCGCTGGGGAACGCCGAAGGGGCATCTGAAGGTTAACCGCTCCGCAAAGTGCCCGGGAGGGCCAGCAGGGGTAGCTAGGCGACTTGAGTGCAGATGCAGTCAGGGAGTTAGGATGAAGATCACAGATATGGAGCAGGCTCTCCCACCCTAACCCCTCAGAAACCTCACCCGGAAAGTGTCCAGTGCAATGCCAGCGAGAGCTGCACCTCCTCAGAAAGAGCCGGGACGGCTCAAGGTTGAGACCGGGCAACCCCAGGTGCAGCACAGCAGCCCCGCTGCGCAGACTGCCGCTTTCCTCTGCTGGCCCCAGCCTCGGGGAGCAGCAGGCTCGGCTCCGGGTACGCTGCCACCCGCGGCCCGGAACCGGCTCCGGTACAGGATCACAGCCATGCCTTGAGGCTGCGCGGCCCGCCAGCACCTAGGAGCACGAGGGCTTCCCAGATCCCTGAGTGCTCACACCTCACCTCGCCTCTCCTCACTGCGATTCCGCACGCCGGCCGGCACAGCCCGCCCGCTCCGGCGCCGATACCTCGCTCGGCGGCGAGCTCTGTGCTGAGGTCAGAGGCAGGTGGCTGCGGCGGCTCCTTCCCCTCCACTCCTAGAGGCTCCGTCCGACGCCGATGTGTCTGAGAGCTGCCGAGGAAGTTCCGAGTGTGGATTGGATGAGACAGAACTAGTGTAAACCTTCTCCCTACTTTTTCCGGGCGCCCCTCTTTTTATCACAGGATTTCCGGACCATCCCACCGACATGGTCCCTCCTTCCTCCTCACCTTGTTGCGGGAGCTGGGCTCTCCCCCTCCATCTGTCTCCGGCTCCCCCGCCCCTTCCCTGCACCACCCTCGATCTTCGATACTCGTCGTGGAGGAAACCTCCACCTCTCTTCAGCCCCTCGGAGGGGTGTGTGTGGTTTGCATGCTTGTCCTCCACTCTATCCCCGGTTGTCTGCAGCAGCCAGGTGTCCTTGCGCTTTGCTGTAGGCGAAGAAGGGGAGATTGTCAGCTGGCTGTTGCATTTTGAAATTGCATCCTTACATCTCCTCGGGAGTTAGTGTGTGTGTGTGCCTGGGGAAATCTCTTAAAAAACGGCTTCCTGCTACAGGGAAAGGGTGGGGACAGAGATCCGCGTCCTCTGTTCATTTTCGGAGATCCCTTCTCATACCCTAGGTCCGGAAAGGAGTTGGAGAGGCAAGGAAGAAAACAGGGAGAGACAAAGACTTCTCGCTTCTCCTTCGGCTCGGATTTTACTGTGGCCGGAGAAGGATCGCCAGCTGCTTGTCTTAGTTATCTCGCTGTCTATCAGTGTTTGCAGCCCCCAGAAGGATGGGCGAGGGTGGGGGGAAGGGGCGGGAGGAGTCCCCTCCCTGCGGTTGCCGGCTGAGGGGCGCGAGTGCAGCGATCCGTTGTGCAGGATTCGAGACGGCATTTGAAGGTGGGGAGGAAGAAGCTGCGTGCCGTGCGAGCGCTATGTGGCAAAGCAGAGCAATACTCCCTTACTCCACTGGCACCCAGCTTTAGGGATGCCGACAGCCGGGTTGGGGTTGGTTTTGGAAAGGACGAAGTCTGCAGCTCTCCCCCCTTCTGTTGCCAGCTGGAGACATAGGACAGCAGCACCCAAAGCAACCTATACGAGGCGAAGGAGGCGGAGGAGAGGTAGGTGCTGCGAAATGGTGCTGGACGAAGCCCGGGAGTGAAGGAACAGAGGCGCCGGCATCTTGGGCAGGCGCTGGCACGGCCCGTTCGGCGGCCTCGTTTGAAAATCAGGGAGGGCACCAGCGCCGCACTTGGCACCATGAGGAAAGGCATTAGGTCCAGCAGGCGCGGCACGCAAACCCATCCCCCTCAGGGCAGCCATGACGGCCACTGGGGTTACGCAGCCTGCAGAGCTCTCGCGTGCCAGCCGTAGATGCGGGAGGGCATGCTTCTACGCTCCAGACAATATCCTCACCTGGGTCTGCCTCGGTGCCCCATACCTGTCAGCGTTTATGAGGCAGATGAACAATGCCCTTGATAACATGCTTTAACTTTTGGTCGGCCTGAAGTGGCCAGGCAGGTGGACTAGATGATCCCTGTGGGGCCCTTCCACTGAACTCTTCTCCTTCTCTTCTTCCTTCTTCTCCTCTTTCTTCTCCTCCTTCTCCTTCTCCTTCTCCTTCTCCTTCTCCTCCTTCTTCTCCTTCTCCTGCTCCATCTCCTTCTCCTTCTCCTTCTCCTTCTCCTTCTCCTTCTCCTTCTCCTTCTCCTTCTCCTTCTCCTTCTTCTTCTCTCTTCTTCTCTCTTCTTCTTCTCTCTTCTTCTTCTCTCTTCTTCTCTCTTCTTCTTCTCTCTTCACTTCCAGAATGCCACTTTTCCAACAGACACTAGTATCAGCTTAGGGCACTCAGCTGTGTAGGCATGTGCTGCACTTAACAGACTTCTGAAAGAAAAAAGTAACACCAAGAAGGGTATGGAACCTCTTGTTTTAAGCTTCAATTCAACTCCAGCATTTCCAGTCTGAAGATCATACTGGTATCTTTTTGATGCTCTGTTTTCCATACATACTACAGCAGTGGCTCAGCATAGATGGCTGTGCCCAAGAAATGAGCCGAGGAGCCTGATGGAGTTCTGTGCCCAGGTTCCTGTCCAATTAACACAGTATTCCCAGGTCTGTGTTGCCTCCCCAAGTGCCCATATAATTTTATGGGGTTTATAATTTTGATCTGTCATAATAACACCTGAATTCTTCCTTCATAATGTGATTTTTCATGGAGAGGAAGACATAATGGAGTTTGGGAATTAACTCATCATGAGGATAAGAAGTGCAGGCTAATAGTTAAAACAATTGTGTAAACCCAGGTTTTTCCTACCTTCTTTGGTGATCCTGAAGCACACTATGTCAGAGAACTCCTATAGTACCCAAGGGTCAACATGGTCAAGGGGGGTTGCTAAGAAATGTCATCCTTCTTGTCCATAGGCTCTTTGCAAGCTTTGCAACAGTAGATGTCCTCCCTTATGCAGACAATAAAGTGTCATTACCCACAGGGGATTTCACAAGCCAGGCAAAACAATAGGCACATCAGGAAGAGGACTCTGAGAGGTCATTGTATTTGTTGACCTGTTTAGAGCTGCTGGTCTGTCACCAGAACCAGCTGACTCTCCACCAGTCATGCACCCCTGGTTCTCTCCCCAGCTACTCCCACTTTTTCCATGTTACATAGCTGCCACGGGAAATCATGACACTTGAGGCAGTGAAAAATGAGCCCAACACCAAGCACTTAACTCCCACTTTTTCAGAAGAACAAGGCACAGGGTAAACAAATCGCAAACCCCACTGGTCCACCTTCAACATCTCTGCTCTACCCCAAATGCCAGCTTCCAAGTGGATCCCACAGGATGTACCTTCAAGATGAAAACCCAATTGCTTGTGGGTCTGATTTGGGTACCTCCTATGCATGTGGTACACTAAGTCAGGAAAGATCCCACCAATGCCCTTCTCCCCATACAGGTTTCAGACACAGGAGCAAGAAAGGACATGGTCAAAAAGATGTGAAAAGATGTGATGTAGTCTATAGATCTGTGTCTAATAATAGTCTCAGAAAGGCTTCTGGAGAAGGCTTTTACCTTGGAAATTGAACAAAGGATTTCTGACAACCTTTCCCCAGTCTGCTGAGATACCCAGCTGGATTGATGGACTCAGTGGGATTTGTTATGTGATTTGCCTGAGATATATTACTTCTACTAGAAGTAGTTCTGTGGCCTAATGCTAAGTTTTTTTGAGGTGGACAGGGGGCCCTGGAACCAGGGAAACCCGAGAGAGAAAGGTGAAACCAGACAGGAGTCCGGTCTCACGTGTGAGGCAGAGAGATTGACATGGCTGGGGGCATGTTGGGACACTCGTGGGAGATTAAAACATGGCAAAATTGAAAGTGACACTCGGACCACAAGTGGTGAGGCAGCCATGGCCTTCTCTCTCGTTGGAATGTAGCCAGAAGAGTGTGTGGCAGGACACCCAAGTGTGTCCTGTATCCTGCTCGCTGACCCAGCAGTACAGGGGAGTGCACAAGGGTTCTCCAAAAACAGTCAGTACTCATGTAAGAACCAAAACCTTTTCTGTTACAAAGACAGCACCTTTGAGGTCTGTTGTGTTGATCCAGACAGACCCAGACAAGAAGACCATCAGCAGAAGAAACACAGAGACACAGAGAGAGCTTTTGCACAAACATATAGCTGTTCAGGTCTCTGGCTGCAGGGAGTGCCTGAGCTTGCCACTCATACTGGAGGGCAGCACACACAACCCTTGTGTGTGCTGCGACCACGTGAATGATAGATACACTCAGCCTGGTGGCAGAGGTGGAAAAGGATTTTAAAAGGCTAAGGAATATGAGGGAATGTGAGAGGGAGATAGATTGGTGGAGCCACACCCTTAAGCAAAGGCAGCAGATAGAGGTTCCACAAGATGCAGAGAATGATCCCCTCCCCTCTTGCTGCCAGGCAGAATCACAGAATCACAGAATGTTAAGGGTTGGAAGGGACCATGAAAGATCATCTAGTCCAACCCCCCTGCCAGAGCAGGACCACCTAGAGCAGGTCACATAGGAACACATCCAGGCAGGTTTTAAATGTCTCCAGAGAAGGAAACTCCACAGCCCTTCTGGGCAGCCTGTTCCAATGCTCTGTTATCCTCACAGTGAAAAGTTTTTCTTTATGTTTCTGCAGAACCTCTTATGCTCCATATTGAACCCATTGCCCCTTGTCCTATTATTGGACATAATAGAGAAGACCCTGGCTCCATCCTCCTGACACTCACCCTTTATGTATTTATAAATATTAATGAGGTCACCCCTCAGTCTCCTCCAAGCTAAACAGACACAGCTTCCTCAGTCTTTTCTCATAACGGAGATGCTCCACTCCCTCAATTATTTCTGTGGCTCTGTGCTGGACTCTTTCAAGCAGTTCCCTGTCCTTCTTGAACTGAGGAGCCCAGAACTGAACACAGTGTTCCAGATGTGTCCTCACCAGGGCAGAGTAGATGGGGAGGAGAACATCTCGCAACCTTCTAACCACATCCCTTCTAATACACCCCAGGATGCCATTGGCCTTCTTGGCCATGAGGGCATATTGCTGGCTCATGGTCATCCTGCTGTCCACCAGGACCCCCAGATAGCTTTCCCCTGTGCTACTCTCTAACAAGTCAGTCCCCAACCTATACTGTTACCTGGAGCTGTTCTTTTCCAGATGCAAGACTGTACACTTGCCCTTGTTGTATTTAATTTGATTTCTCCCTGCCCAACTCTCCAGCCTGTCTAGGTCTTGCTGAATGGCAGCACAACCTTCCGGTGTGTCAGCCACTCCTCCCAGTTTTGTATCATCAGCAAACTTGCTGACAGTGCACTCTGTTTCCTCATCCAGGTCACTGATGAATATATTGGGTAGTCCTGACCCCAGTACTGACCCCTGAGGGACTCTACTATATACAGGCCTCCAGCTAGACTCTGTCACATTGACCACAACTCTCTGACTTCTTTCCTTCAACCACTTCACAATCCACCTCACTACCTGGTCACACCACACTTTCTCAGTTTAGCTGCGAGAATGCTGTGGGAGATGGTGTCAAATGCTTTACTGAAATCAAGATAAACCACATCCACTGCACTACCATCATCTATCCACCTGGTTATTTCTTTGTAGAAGGTTATCGTGTTGGTCAAATATTACTTCCCCTTGGTAAAACCATGTTGACTGCTCCTGATGACCCCCTTGTCCTTGAGATGCCTAGAGACAGCAACAAGGATAAGTTGTTCCATCACCTTTCTGGGGATGGAGGTGAGGCTGACCAGTCTCTGGTTACCTGGGTCCTCCTTCTTGACAATTTTTGGAGTGACATTTGCTTTCTTCCAGTCATCAGGCACCTCTCCTGTTCTCCATGGCTTACTAAAGATGATGGAGAGTGGTCTAGCAATGGCTTTGACCAGCTCCCTCAGCACTCGCGGGTGCATCCCATTGGAGACCATGGACCTACCTACATCCAGATTGCTCAGATGATCCCTAACCCAGTCCTCATCAACCAAGGAAGTCTTCTTCTCTATCCTGACTTCATCTGGGGCCTCAGGGGTCTGGGGCTCCAGAGGATGGTCTCCAGCAGTATAGACAAAGAAGGCATTCAGTAATTCTGCCTTCTTTGTATCCTCTGTCACCAGGGCACCTGCCTCATTCATCATTGGGCCTACATTGCCCCTAGTGTTAGTTTTGTCTGCAGTGTATTTGAAGAAGCCCTTTCTTTTGTCCTTGACCCTACCTCCCCAGAAGGAGGGGACCTGAGAAACACAGGGGAATGGAAATAGGTCCCTGCACAGGCCCTCCCAGCCTCCCTCACCTTCTCAGTTGCCCCTACACAACAGGTTTGGGGTGCTGGAACTTGAAGGCCAGGGAATTGACATAGATGAAATCCTGACTGGGGCTTGCCTGGAGTGAGTAAGCCAACCACACACATGAGGAGTGCTTGTGTTAAGAAAAAAAGAAGGGTCATTGTTGTAGGCAATTCCCTTCTGAGGGGGACCGAGAAATTACCAGGAAACTCCCTGATCTGGCACAGCCATCAGATTATTACCTGTTGCTGGCAATGCAGGTTGGAATCGGTGAGACTGCAGATACAAAAGTGATTAAAAAGGACTTCAGGGCATCGGAGAAATTGGTTGAAGGATCATGAGTGCAGGTAGTGTTTTCCTCAGTCCCTTCAGTGGCAGGGAAGAACACTGAAAGGGTCAGGAAAACCACCAAATGGTTTTGGTGGCTCAGAGCTTGGCTCAGAGGCAGCAGGACAGATATGACACAGCTGCCATCACAGAAACATGGTGGGATGACTCTCATTAACAGAGCGCTGCAATGGATGGCTACAAGCTTTTTAGAAGGGATAGGCAGGGAAGGAGAGGCAGAGGGGTGGCTCTGTATGTTATGGAGTGTTTTGATTGTATAGAGATTGGTGATGGCAGGGTTGAGTGCTTATGGGTAAGGATAAGGGGGAAGCCCCGTAAGGCAGATATCCTTCTGTGAGTCTGTTATAGACCACTCAACCAGGAAAAAGAGGTTGATGAAGTGTTCTGTAGGCAGCTGGCAGAAGTATCAAAATCACTAGCCCTTATTCTTGTGGAGGACTTCAAGTTACCAGACAGCTGCTGGAAATACAACACAGCAGCTTAGTGACCATAAAATGATAAAGTTCACAATTCTTGTTGAAGTAAGAAGGGAGGTCAACAGAACCACTACCATGGACTTCCAGAGGGCTGACATTGGCCTGTCTGAACTCTGGTTGCAAAAGGGCCCCAGGAAGGCTGGACATTCTTTAAGAAGAAAGTCTTAGATGCACAATAGCAAGCTCTCCACATGTGCCATATGACAAGGTGTCAGGGTAAATGACCGGCCTGGCTGAACTGGGAGATTTGCTGGGATTTAAGCAAAAGAGGAGAGTTTATGAACTTTAGAAGAGGGGGCAGGCAACCCAAGAAGAGTACAGGAATCTAGTTAGGTCATGCAGAAAGAACATCAGAAAGGAGAAAGTCCAGCTAGAACTCGTTCTGGACACTGTTGTGAAGGATAGTAAAAAAGTTTTTTAGAAGTACGTTAACAACAAAAAGAGAGCCAAGGAAAACCTTCACCCATTCTGGAGGGGAACATCACCACCAAGGATGTGGAAAAGGCTGAGGTACTGAATGCCTTCTTTCTCTCAGTCTTCAATAGTCAGACCAGTTATTCTCAGGGTATTCAGCACCCTGAGCTAGAAGACAAGGATGGAGAGCAGAGTAAACCCCCATGATCCAGGAAGAAACAGTTATTGACCTGCTATACCAACTGGACACGCAAGTCTGTGGGTCTGGATGGCATCCACCCAAGAGTGCTGAGCAGGCTGGCACAAAAGTTCACCAAGGCGCTCTCCATCATTTATCAATATTCCTGGTTAACAGGGGAGGTCCCAGATGACTGGAGTCTCATCAATGTGATACCCATCTAAAAGAAGGTCCAGAAGGATGATCCAGGGAGCTACGGGCCTGTCAGCCTGACCGCAGTGCCAGGGAAGGTTATGGAGCAGTTCATCTTGGGTGTGCTCACTCAGCACACTGATGACAACCAGATGATCAGGCCCAGCCAGCATGGGTTCAGGAAAGTCAGGTCCTGCTTAACAAACTTGATCTACTTCTCTGTCCAGGTGACCTGCCTAGTAGGTGAGGGAAAGGCTGTGGATGTTGTCTACCTGGACTTCAGTAAATAAAGCCTTTGACACTGTCTCCCACAGCATTCTGCTGGAGAAGCTGGCATCTCATGGCTTGGACAGGTGTGCTCTTCACTGGGTTAAAAACTGTCTGTATGGCTGAGCCCAGAGAGTTGTGGTGAATGGAGCAAAATCCAGTTGGTGGCTGGTCATTAGCGGTGTTCCCCAGGGCTCATTTTTGGGGCCAGTCTTGTTTAATATCTTTACTGATGATCTAGATGACGGGATCAAGTATACCCTCAGCAAGTTTGCAGATGACACAAAAGAGTGGGAGTGTTGATCTGCTGGAGGGTAGGAACACTTTTCAAAGGCATCTGGAGAGGCTGGATCAATAGCCTAAGGTTTAACAGGACCAAGTGCCAGGTCAGTCCTGCAACAACAATGCCAGACAATGCTACAGGCATGGGGAGAAGCGAGTGGAAAGCTGCATGGCAGAAAAGGGCCTGGGGGTGCTGGTGGATGGCCACCTCTCTTACTCTCTTAAGAGAGAGTGTTGAGGCTTTGGAACAGTCTGCGCAGGTTGGTGGTGGACTTACCATCCCTGGAGGTGTTTAAAAACTGTCTAGATGTGGCACTTCAGGATATATTTAGTGTTCCTGATAATGTTTAGTAGATGGTTGGACTTGATGATCTTCAAGGTCTTTTCCAATGTTAATGATTCTATGATTCCATGACTCTATATTGTATAAGATATTCTGTGTTTATTACATACATTAATTAATAATGAAAAAAAAAATAATCAGCATTACTGTTACAATTTACACGTGGACAAATTGAGCAATGTACCAAAATCATGCAGTAGTTGAGTAGGGTATCAATTTCCTCACCAGGAGGCCTAGACATAGTTGCACCATTGTGTAAATGGGGTTTCTTCTCCTTCCAAAAACCTGGGCTTCTCCACACGCAGTAGTCTATGACAGAAGTTTAGGGCTTAGAAGTGAAGACCATCCCAGAGCCTGTATGACCCATGCTTCCATGTCATGTTTCACAGCCTTTGCAAATCTGTTCTTTCCAAGAGACAGCTCTCACTCCTATACTGTCTCTTTCAGTGAGTCAATGGCCTGCATGTGCTCTTGAAAGAGTCTCTTAGTCTTGATGTGTGTTTTCACTCTTTATTTGCCTTTTTCCCATGTCTTGAGACAGGAGGCAGATTCCAGAGGAGGAACTGAGGACCACAGATCAAGCTGCAAGGGAGAATTTATGTTGAATTCTTGCTGGGGAAGTCAACTTGGACAGTGAGAAAGCTGTGGCCTCACCTCTATACAGGCATTTGAAAACTGGTCATCCCATCCCAAAAGCAATGGTTTTCAATGTAGGAGTAGAATGAGGGTATATGTTCTATTTTTTACAGGTTGTTGCAAAAGAAAACAATATACTTTTTTAGATTTCAGCACATAGTGAAAGAGTCCCTTTCTCCTCCAAGAGACTTGTTAGGGAAGGATGATAGGCAAACAGAAACAAGGAAAGGCACTGGTCTGCTTTTGGATGAATGGCTGCTCTTCTGTCATTCAGACTCAGTGTTTAGCAAGTGGTTTAAGCTGACACTGTTCTGCCACATGCTTTATGTGTGGATTTCGAGGTGGAGGGAGGTTTGGGCTGCTTCAGGGCTTTGCTTTTGACTGGCAGTGGAGAATCTCAAATGAGAAGCTTCTAAGCTATGCCCAGAGATAGGGTTTTCCCTGCTTCTGCAGGGCACCTGACTGTGAGGGAAGGAGCAGGAATCCAGCTGGGTCAGAACTGCTCTGGAGGCTCTTTCCCTTGAAAGATGTGTCTGGTGCCTTGTTTAAGCATCCATTTTCTCAGAGATTTCATGCACAACCTTGTTTGACAGGTTCAGTGAAAGTCAGGGAGAAAGGCCAGTCAATTGTGCTAGTCAGAATCTGCCTTTTACATTAGTGCCTGTCTAAAAGTCACTCTGCACCCTCCAGGCCCTTGCAGAGGCTGGAGTCACAGGTCTTTTCACCAGAATATTTGTTAAGGATCTCTGAGTGACTTTGGTTGGCAAAAGCAATCACAGCTATGGGGCAAAAGCAATCACAGACTGGGAGAAGTCAACACACCAACATTTGTATTGATTTTTATCCTCTGCCTTCTGGCTTTTCACTTGTGCTGTTCAGATAAAATCATCAGTTCATGTTTCCAGCACTAATTCATATCTCTGCTTGCCTCAGAAATGCAAAATCAGATTTTAAAACAAACAGACTATGTTCTCCTTCCACTGACTGTTCCTGAGTTACCAAAAGGCAGCTTTCCCCTGACAAATACAGCTACTTCTCAAGAGTAAACTTAGAATTTCTGAATACTGAGAGCACTTGAAGAGGCATCAGGCAAAGGAACGAAGGCAGGGTGCTTTGTCTTAGATTCAGCACTCGCATGTTGTGTCAGAACTGTTAACTGACCTGCCTAAAATCTTTGTCTCTTCAATTTAATGATCCACATGAACACATGAATGTTAGAGGAACCACATGACAGGTAACAAGAACAAATATCTGACAGTAACATAGAGTTGGAGGCCATTGAAATAATTTAAATCTGCTTAACGTACTTATGAAACCATAGCCTTGATAAAACATGAGTAAAAGGTTTTAGGCTCAGGGACATATTTTTTAAGAAGTCTCCCCACTGGGACAATGTTGATACATCTTTTTTCCCATCTCAGTCATTTGGTCACTTTTTTCCTGTATTCATATATATTATTGAGGGAGGCAGAGACAGTATTTGAAATCCTGGCAGGAGATGGTAGTTCAAAGCTTCTCCCTGCCTATTACTGCAATATATATATCTCAGCAAGTGTCTTAACCACAGAGCAGTGTGAATAGGAGCATTGGCATAACTACAGGAGCTCTCTGAAAGATTTTCTTTGATTTGTCATCTGCTTTTAGTAAGGATGCCCAGAAATGAAAAAAGTATGCTTCAATCTTACTGAAATTATTTATTTGACTGACACAGACTGTTTTCCTCAAGTGGCCCAAAGTAGTTTTGAACAAAATTTTATTATTTGTTCAACATCTAAATGTAAAAAGTCATTAATTTCTCTCAAGTCTGATGTGAAATAGAGTTGAGGAACCACTAAAAGTGCTTTGTCTGTCCTGATAGCATCAAACAGTATGCAAACCATTCCCGTATCTCACACATACACCCTACAAGCTTTTAACACAAAATTTAACTGCTTTTTTTAGGAGAATTTCTTGACATTTGCTCAGTTATGACTTAGAAACAATGAGGTAAGTCCTCCACTGGTGTGCATGTATAACTTTGTACATGATTCTGACAAAGGAGCCTGAAATAAAAAGTTCAAATCTTCAGTGTTAGGTAAGCACAACTTTGAAGGAGTTTGGTAAGAACCTCACAGAACAAAACTATGCTCTTCCTAGTGCAGCTGTCTTGCAACAGCATTGCACAGTTCTTGTTCTTCTAGTCTCTTGTAATCTTCACAATGGGATGCCTGTGGAAACACACTAATTTATACATTAATACAGAGCTAACAAAAGGCTACATTTGATTGATTTATCATTATTTTAATTAATAAAGCACAACACTGTCTTCACAAGTCTATTTAAATTGGATCATTTGTGCACTTTCTACTAATAGTGCTCTTAAATGCAGCTCCCTTCCTATAAAAACCTCTAGTCTTGCCTACAGTGTAGTCCTGATTATTGTGGCTAAACTTCTGATGTTTGCTGGCTTACAAAACTAGAACTGAAAGGCAAGAACCTCATTTGTAGATATGGGTAGTGGTTGGGAAAATTCAAGAGTTGCGCTGGCTTTATAATCTACAAAATACCACTCCAGGAAGCAACCTTAATGCTTTCTAAAGCAGAAATTACAGCAGTGTTTTTGTGACAGGGTGAAAGGTTAAGTTACATAAGAATAGGGATAAATTCACCTCTAGTTCAGCCTGGAGAAGAGGATCTCAGTCTCAAGAAGGAGCCTGTCTTGTATCCAGCAATTGTCTAAGCTAATGCTATAACATAGTCCATTTGGTCTCCACAGTCCCACACAGGAAAGGCAGCATGCACTTGGTGGTGGTTTTGGTTTTGTTTTTGTTTTGGTTTTGGTTTTGGTTTTGTTTTGGTTTTTTTTAATAGAATGTTAGGTGTTGGAATGGACCTCTAGGGATCATCGAGTCCAATCCCACTGCCAAAGCAGGATTTGGGGTTTTGAAAGTCTGTAGAGAAGGTGACTCCACAACCTCTCTGGGCAGCCTGTTCCAGTGCTCTGTCACCCTCATGGTAAAGAAGTTCCTCCTCATGTTGAGGTGGAACCTTCTGTGCTCAAGTTTATACCCATTGTTCCTTGTCCTATTTCTGGGCACTACATAAGAGATTGGCCCCTTCCATTTGACACCCACCCTTCAGTTATTCATAGACATTAATAAGATCCCCTCTCAGTCTTCTCCTCTCAAGACTAAATAGCCCCAGTTCCTTCAGTCTTTCTTCATAGGGGAGGTGCTCAAGTCCCTTACTCATTCCCATAGCTCTCTGTTAGATATTAGATCCCTGAACTAGGGCAGAGTAGAGGAGGAGGAGAACCTCACTACACCTGCTGGAGACAGTTTTCTTAATGCACCCCAGGATGCCACTGCCCTTTCTGGCAGCAAGGGCACATTGCTGTCACATGGATAACTTGCTGTTCACTAGGACTCCAAGGTCTTTCTCCATGGTGCTGCTGTCCAGCAGGGCAACCCCTAACCTGTACAGGTTACTAGGTGCCTGGTGTTATTCCTCCCCAGATGCAGGATTCTACACCTGTTCTTAATGAACCTCATGAGGTTCACCTTCACCCAGCTCTCCAGCCTATCCAGATCACACTGGATAGCAGCACAGCCTTCTGGTGTGTCAGCCACACCTCCCAGTTTTGTATCATCAGCAAACTTGCTGAGAATACACTCTATCCCCTCGTCCAGGTCACTGATGAAGATGTTGAATAAAACTGGACCCAGTACTGATCCCTGGGGAACACCACTGTCCCCTAGCCTGACTCTGCACCTCTGATCACAACCCTCTGAAATCTGTTGTTGAGCCAGTTTTTAATCCACTTCACAGACTAATTGTTTATGCCACATTTCTTGAGTTTTTCTATAAGGATGTTATGGGAGACAGTATCAAAAGCCTTATTGAAGTCAAGGTAAATGACATCCGCTGCTCTCTCTTCATCTACGCATTTCATCATGGCTTCATAGAAGGATATCAGATTAGTCAAGCAGGTTTTCCCTTTGGGAAATCATGTTGGCCACTCCTGATGAACTTCTTTCGTCCTTGTGATTAGAGGTGGCCTCCAGAATAAGCTGCTCCAGCACCTT
>JANHGN010003804.1:0-19081 GCA_024605025.1 Megaceryle maxima | reverse complement strand
AACAGCATAACATTGGAAACTCTTTAGCCTTTATATTTTAGGAAATGTTTGCTTTTCTTCAGAAAGGTAGTCACAAACTGGCAGCAATGGAGTATCAGCAATCAGCAAGACCAGTGGTGAACAGTATGCAATAATACTCATGATACTAGCTTACATAATAATCTACTGGTTGATGGCTACAAATAATACTGACATTGTGAGATTTCTGAACTGGTTCATAAATAATATTTTCTAATAATGTATTCATTGTGATTTAAATGGCTTGTTATAGATCACGATAGGCCTAATAACGACCTCATTTCTCTGCTGTAAGTTGGGTGCACATTTGCTGACGTCAGAAAAGACATCCAAGCAGAAAATGGAACCAAGCTTCATTCATGTATTTGGTAAGTTTGCATTTCTAGGTATTACACTAAAAGATAACACCCAAAAGAAAGACCAACACTATCTGAGTTTTGAGGGAGTGATCTGTAAACTCTTCTCTCCATCACTGGTTAATCCAACATGTATTTAAAGTATAGTAGGTGCTTCTTGGAAGACTTGGATATTTCTTATGAGCCTGAATTTAGGTGTCTGTCTTTTCTTGACAGACTAGGTAAATAACTATCTCCTGCCTTACCTCTGCTATGATCTTAAGAGTCCAGACTGTTATGCTCAGGATATGTTAAAAATCATTAATTTAAGAAAGTAGCTAAGCCACATACATATATGTATTCAGGGAAAGTGGTCAGTCAGCCCCCTATTTCTCATTTAACTAATAATAATAGTATCAGACTGTCAAACTCCCTAGACTGATTATATACTGAAGATGTGCCAAAGACTGATCAGGAAAATGAAGTGCTAGATGGCTACTAAGGAGATGATTGTGACTTCCTTCTGGTCTGAATGGGAACAAAACAACAAGTGGGATTTGAAAAATCCCGTTAACTTGCTTCTTCCAACGTCTAGGGATCTGCATATCCTGAGGTCCTGGCAGTATGAATGTGAAATAGTTTCAAGGCAGAAGCCTCACTTCAGCCACATGAAGCTTAACATGAGAAGTTTGTCTATAGCTAGCACATACATTAGAGCACTAGAAAGCAAAACAGAGTTTCAAGACCTTCTGCGTTCTGAAGAATTTTACACAGTGTCTCATGTGTCTCAGAAAGATATTGCCTAAATGAAAGCTATTTTGGGGTGGAAGTGAAGGTCTGCCTGCTTACCCTGCTTGCCAGAATGAAGTTGGGATAAAGAATAGTAATTAGGACACCCAGTCATGAGTGGATAGATCTGTAACTCTGGCTTCTTGGGTTGATACCTCATCCTACTCACTGAATAAAAACCAGATGATACAAGAGCAAATGTGTAGATTTTCATGGCTAGACCTGAAACAAGGAAGAAATGATTACAGATGTGAAAGTCAGTAGGACCTTTAGCTATAATGAGAATGAGATAGAAGAGTTCAGGACCCAGATACTGCAAGGCAAAAACCAGGACTACAACACCAGACCTCAAGAGAGAATAATTCAACAATTTCAGAGATCTGCTTGAAGAATCCACAGGATCCAGCCCTGGAAAGAAGTGTGGGCACAGAAGAGCTTGTTAATATTTGAGGATAATCTCCTTCAAGCTCCCAACAACTAGGAAATGAAGAAAAGGACCCAAGAGGAATGTCTGGATGAGCAAAAAGCTCCTAACTGAATTCAGACATAGAAAGGAACAACATGAGATGTGGAAGCAGGGAGACATGAACCAAGAAGACTTGCTATCTGACATTATAGTCATTAGGGTAAGAAAAGCCATGTTGGCTTTTCTAGCCATCTAGAGTTTAATCTGTCAAGGGATGTAAAGGGGAACACAAAAGTATTCTGCATGTACATAAACAGCAAAAAGAAGAATTGGAAAATGTGGGACTGCTGTTGAAAGCAGCAGGGGAACTGGTGATAAATGACAGGAAAAAGGTCAGTGTATTCAGTGCCTTCTTTGCCTAAGTCTTCACCAGTAAAACTGGTACCTGTCACAGTAGCAGTAACTGGAAGAGATTCCAGAAAAGAGAAAAGGACAATCCTATATCCAAGAAGGCCAAGGGAAGATCCAGGAAATACAGGTCAGTGAGTCTAATCTTAGTCCCTGGGAAGGTAATGGAAAAAATGCTCTGGAAAGCATTTCCAAACATGTTAAAGAAAATAATGTGGTCAGGATTAGTCAGCACGGATTTACAAAGGGGAAATCATGCTTATTCAACCTGATCGCTTTCTACAATAAGGTACTAGGTGAATGGACAAGGGGAAAGCAGTGGATATTTTTTTACTTCAACTTTAGCTTAAACCCCTTCACACCGTTTCCCATAAAATCATCATAGACAAGCTGACAAAGTAAGGGTTAGATGTGTGTGCAATGGGGTGGATTGAAAAGAGGCTGAATATTACATCCAGAGGGCTGTGAGCTGTGGCACAAAGTCACTTGTGTTGTATCCTAGGGGTCAGTATGAAGGCCCATACCCTTTAACATCTTCACTGATGACCTGGATGTAGCAGAGTGCACTCTCAGTTTGCAGATGATACAAAAATAGGAGAAGTGGCTGATACACCACATGAGTGTGCTGCCATTCAGAGCATCCATTCTGATGCTGGATTATAGGCTGGAGAGCTGGGCAGAAAGGAATTCTATGAAGTTCAACAAAGGGAAGAACAAAGTCTTTTTTGGCAATGAGTAATCTTGGTCACTAGTTAAGCTGGAAGGCCACATGGATGAAAAGCATCTTTGCTGAGAAGGGCCTTGTGGCCTTGATGGACACATAGATATCTGTGAGCCAGCAATGCACTCTTAAAGAAAAATAGGTGAATAGTATCCCAAGCTGCATTAGAAAGAACATTGCCAGCATATCAAGAGATGTGAAACTTCCTTTCTGATCAGCACTGATGAGACAATATTTGGAGTACTGCGTGTAGTTCTGGCATCCCAAGTTCAAGTAAGTTACTGACTTAATGGAGTAAATCCAGGTCAGGGCCACAAAAATGATGAAATGACTGCAGCATTTATCATTTGAGGAGAGGTTGAGACTGCTGGGAAGTGTTTAGCCTGGAGAAAAGACTCAAGGACATCTTGTCTTTGTGTGTAAATACCTGTCAGGAGAGAATGTAGAAGACAGACCCAGGCTTTTTTCAGTAGCACCTAGTGAAAGAACAAGAGGCAATGAGCACAAATTAAAACCAGTGAATTTCATGTCAATACAAGGAAACCCTTTACACTGTTAGGGCTGTCAAACAGTAGAATGCATTGCCATAGTGAAAATCTGACTGGATACAGTACTGGATAACCTGCTTTAGGTGGTCTTTCTTCAGCAGGTAGGTTAGCCTAGATGATGTCAAGAGATCTTTTCAAACCAAAATTATTCTGTAATTCTGCATTTCTGTGAAATATAAAACTTAGCTGTAGATTCTGGGAGAGGAAAGCCCCATTTCATCATTCTATTCTAAACCAGACAACTGTCCAAATTAACAAATCCTGTTGGTTGAACTGGCGCAATCACCACAACCTGATTTGTACAAACTTAGCATAAATTTAGAGAAGGGGAGTGTAATGGAAGCATCCATCAATATTTATTTACTTTAATGAACACATTGTGTCTTTCACCTATATAATGAAAAGCAGACATAAAATTCTGTTTCAGTTCTGACCCTATTCTCATGTGCTGGATTAACTTTTAGTTTTTCAATTATCTTTCCCACCCCACCCCCTCAAGAAAGACAGTAGCTGCACAAATTTATCTTTTCCATGGCTGTAACCATAGCAACCCAAACTTCATTTTCTGTCTCAAGTAATGTGCATGACTCTGTCTGACTGACAATTCATTGAGGACATTGACAAATCATCTCAGTATTCAGGCAGACATTTAAAATATGCAGATATTTGTCTGAATTCTTATATGTCCAACAGATGCTTGAATGATAAACTATGAGATCCTCAAGTAAAATGAGAGAAAACTTTTCCCCGAGGATAGTTCTCATTAAAGGTTGTAGAACAGCTATATTTTGAGTGATGAATGTATTCAGCGAGATTCTCTCCTAGAAAACAGAGATATTTTGTTCATATTTTAAAACTTCTTGCTTTCTAAACATTGTCTTTTCTTTATTAGCTAGTCGGTAAGGGAAGAAAATTAAAAAGCTGTCCTCCCTCCCTGCTTTCAGCTTCCCCCTCCCCACCTGATAACTGAATATTCAAGAAAAGAAGAAAAGCTTTTGAACAGATCAACAGAACTTAATCATGGTGGGGAAGGCAATGTTTTGTCCACCTAATCTGATTTAATCTGATATGGAAGCAAGAGGTGTCATCCTCTTTGCATATTAAATATTGACCTTCCTCATGAGAATTAGTGTATGACTCCTCAGAGGAACTTCATGTCAGCTAGAAGCTGAACACATTTTCACAATTAAATTGGTTACAGATTTACCAGAGAAGCCATGGAATGTGTATTGCTTGAAATACTGGACAAGGGCTTGAGAATCTTAATGTAACTTTGAGTGGGATTTGGACCAGATGACCTCAAGAGAATCCTTTCAACCGAAATTATTGTGTAATGCCATGATTCAAAGTTCATTGCTTCAGTACATGTACGTCATACAAAATAGTTCACAAATTAATAACCTTTCAGTCTCTGTTCACACATAGTGGATTCTTACTAGAAAGAAAAAGGTGAGAGACCCCTTATTTAATAACTAATCAATCTTCAGAGTTGTCTGAGTCCCTGAGCTCAATATTTACTTTTAAAATAACATTGCACTTCAAAAGCACATTGCCTCATTTATAATGCTTCCTACTCTCCTGACAGTTCATCTGTTGCAGGGAATGCAGAGCACTGTCAACATTTTACACATACAGCTACCCTTCAACGTTGGTCTTGATTGCAGGTGCAAGGTTGAAAGTACCATTAACTCTTGAGTAAACTTCTCCACCAATGGAATCCAGCTGTCAGCTTCCCTTTCCTGGCTTCTCACCTGGTTTACTGTCAAAACTAACCAGGACTGTCACGTAGGATGAATTTTTCTTGCTTCATTTCTTTTGTGTTGTATCACTTGCATAACAACATTTCCCATTCAATTTAAACAGTGACCAGCAAGATGACAAACAAGTAGTTCATGAGGACAAATGCTGCTTTTACATTGATTGTTAAAGGAAAGCCTACTGGGTACCTTGCAGCTTCACTGATGCTAAACAAATAAACAAGCAAAAAACCCCAACCAGTGAAAAATACCTCCTGAATACTCAAGTATTATTTGCCCACCACCCCCCAAGAAACAATAGTTCTTAGTTTCTAATTCTAAAAGTCTGCAGAGACTGCCTTATTGCAAATTTAAAGACAACTAAACAAGAAAAAAACAACAACAAAACACACACACAAAACAAAACAACACACAAGAAAAATCCCAAACAATGAAACCAAACCAACCAACCAATCAAACAAAAAAGCCACAACACCCTAATCAAGAAAAGAAACAAAAGACCAAACATACAAAAATAATGTAAACTAACCATTTGTATGACTGTTTACAGGAAGACTAATGATGTCCACACATGCTAAGTATGTTTTTTTGTGTAGTGTAAAAGCATAAAAGAAGTGGTCTTGAATAGACTAAGCAACAGTCCTAAATAATTAAACTAGTAAGCCTTGGGCTCCAGGAGATATTCCCATCTCAGCATGATCACAGTTAGAAAAAATTAATGTCTCAATATCTTGGCTTTATTGTTTTGACAGTAATTCTCCAGCACTAGTTTCTATCTCAATTTACCTTAGTCTGTGGTTGAAATCAAGGTTTTTTGATCTTGATTTTTTTTTCCCTTGCCAAGAATTGAATGCTCAGAGCACCATCCAAAAACCAAATCGTACTCCGATATGTACATAGAGAAAAACAAATATATTCTAAGAATGAAACATAATTGGCAATTTTGATGCTGAATGTTGCCAAGGAGGATGCAGACACATTGACTCTGTTGCAAGAATTATGAATAGGAAGCTATTTTGAGTGCAAACTATTCAGACAAACATAAAAATTTCCCAAAACACCAGGAGATGGAATATACATCACTCATCTCCTGGAAAACACTTCAATCACTGGGTTAGAAGTGTGAACCTGGTATGTCTACTCCTTTGCCATTGTCCTTGCCTTTGTCTCAGTGTTTTCTGAAGACACCTGTACTTTGTTGAATATGGTTATGTATGTATGAATTTTTCCTAAATGAATACACATTTATGTAGTTCAAAAATTTAAATAAAGGTGAAAAGGTCCTACTGAACAATTTCTAGCCTTGCTACTCTTATCCATCTTCCTGCAGAAAGTGAAGGAAATAAATATACAGGTTTCAAAAATGCCAAGTCATACCATGTCAGAAAAGTTCATTGAGGTAAACTAAACAAATGAGAAGATACATACAGTGAAGCTACATCAACAGTGGCAGTTGACAGAGTATTTTTTAGGGTAATTGTGTAAAACAGGAAGAGTGAAAATGAAGTCAGATTATAGGGAAGAATCATGCATCCATCACCCAACACTGCCACTGAAGTAGGTAATTTCACACTGAAGAGATATTGTAAGCTCCCCTTTCACTTTCTAACAGCTTTTTTATTGCCATCCATCACTTCCCTCCCTCCCCTCCCCCCATTAGTATGGAGGGCAGAAAATTCATCAATAACCAGAGGTCAGAAAGCCAAGAGGACACTTATTTAATCCCAGACTCCTGTGAGCCTCAGAGAAATATTTAACCTGATGGGAAAAACTAGAATAGGTTATCTGTGCAGGGGACCTGTATAAGAAAAACACAACAAAATTATTTATAGTGAATGTACTCTTCTTACTCTTTCAGAGAGAAATACAGGTCTGGCTTGGGGGTCATGGATGCTTTTGTAGGATCAGAAGAGAAAGCCTGCACACTTAAGGGGAAAAAAAATAAAAGCTTACTATTTTTTTTTCTTTGTGTAAAAGTAAAGAAATCAAGTGTTGGAAAATGGATTGACAGAGTGTAACATTGACAGAGGACACAATTTACTAGCCTTTCTGACAGGCTGGTAAAACTGTGGCAGAGCTGAGTTGACCTCTGTCAGGTGGAATGGTGACAGGCTATCTGGAGAAGGTGAAGGGAGTGTATAGTCTTCAGGGCCAGCTCTTAGAGGATGAATGTGTCTAAGGGTGGTTCTCTAAGCAAATAATACCTCAAGAAGAGAAAGTG
This sequence comes from Megaceryle maxima, assembly GCA_024605025.1. Taxonomy (NCBI): domain Eukaryota; kingdom Metazoa; phylum Chordata; class Aves; order Coraciiformes; family Cerylidae; genus Megaceryle; species Megaceryle maxima. The sequence goes on along the minus strand of JANHGN010003804.1, from coordinate 11,878 downwards.
TTACTTACGCAGACAACACCTGGCCTGCCAGCAGGGTTGCTGAAGTATAATAGGCAGATAAATTGCTGTGTATTTCCCTCTGTCCCACTGCCACCTTATTTTCTGCATGGCAGATACCAACCCTTTGTCACAAGCGTGTATTTAAGCATTTTCCTGATCTTCATCCTGATGAGGAAGCTCAAATTCTCTGAATGTGCCAGGCAGGGACTGAGTATTCAATCTAAGACATGGTGAAGCAAGAACCGAGGGCTCTTGTGAGAGAGAATAGGAGGAAAATATATTTAAGGATCAAGAAAATAGCAAGGAAGATAACAAGAAAGGTAACAAGGAAGGAAGAAAGGAAGAAGGGAGGATGGGGTGGGAATGGAAACTACTGGTTTTCCCCTTGTTCCTACCTTTACACCCAAAGTACTTGATAAATAAAAGTGTTTGGTGAACAAAAAAGAGTACAAAAAGGGAGAATAAATTGAAGATGAGTTAGGAATTTTCTCTCTCTTCATTTAGACATTTATATCTTATTCATTGTGTAGTAACAGTGATTATATAGTGGAAAAAGACCTTGCTGTTTGCTGTTGTCTTTTCATAATTTGTTGAAGTTATGAGATAATGTATCCAACTGCAATAAGGCAGGAGGGGGTTAAAGGTTAACAAAGCAGATAGAAGATTGCATTTGAAACCAAAAACCTGAGCACAGGAAGACAGGACTGTAGGCTGCTTTAAAAAGTGGAAATTTGAGACTGAAGGCAGATTCCTTCATTCCCTCACCCCAAAATCTCATGAGAAATAGGAGGGTTATGGGATCAGAAATGCCTTTCCTACTGCTTTGGTTTGGGAAGAACAAAAGTCTGTGGTCATCATGGTGACAGCAAGCTGATTGCCCAGTTAAGTAAGAATAATTTGGTGTTAGGGCTATTATGCAAAAATTCTGTGTCTTCCAAAAGGAGTTTAGGGAGGCTGAATAGAGACTAATGGTTGGGAATGCCTAGCAAATGTAGTGAACTACAGTACTGCAGTGTCAGAAAAGTTTAAGCTGGTGGCTGGCCAAAGTGAAGTGTTGAGTTTCAGATTGTTTTTTCACTTGTAAAACTCAAAACTACTGTTAAATGTTGTGAATTCTTAGTTATTGTTAATGTAAGATGTAGAGAATACTTCTCCAGACTACAGAAAGAAGACAGACAAAGCAGACAGACTTTTAAATTACACATGTAATCGTTTTTGACCTAATTGATGTGGTAATGGTTCCACCTTCATGGTGTTTCCTTCCAAGATACTTCCCCTGAGACGTTGGCTTGCAGAGAAATCTCAGTTCAATTCAGGGAAGTAAGATGTTCCAACAAACTGTTAATACCATTTTTTAGTACTGTTTTATACTGAATTTTCCAAGATCTCTTAAGTCAGTTCATATCAACTGCTGATTTCCACATGGTCTGGTTAGAGGCTGTGAGCAGTCAGAAGTCTGCTGCTTGATCAGGAAAATGGACAGTTAGAGATATCAATATGAATTATGAGTTTAATTGCAAATTCAGCTTATCACTGTAGCTAAGTAGGTGTAGCATCATCTTTTATAGTGCACTCAGAAGATCTCAGCATCTGTATGAGTTTTTCAGAGACAACAACTTAAACACTTTCACTTCTGCAATGTATCTCTTGTCCTTGGCTGGTTTCATGCTTGAAATTAACAGAAACACAGATTCCTCAAATGTGACAAGGCAATGAATACATATATCCCATGACTTCATGAAGTTCAACAAGAAGTGAAAAGTCCTTCACCTGGGAAGTTAAAAACTCTGGTATATGAAGTATGTGTTGGAGGCTGACATGCTGGAAAGCAGCATTTCAGAGAAGGCCCTGGGTGTTCTGGTGCATACCAAGTTGAACACCAGCCAACAATGTGCCTTTTCCACAAGGAAGGCTAACTGTATCCTGGGCTGCATTAGGTAAAGTGTTGCTATCAAGTCAAGTGAGATGAACCTTTCACCTTCCTCAGCACCAGTGAAGCTGCATGTGGAGTACTCTGTTCTGGGCTACCCAATATAAGAGAGACATGAACATCCTGAAGAGAATCCATCAAAAGGCCACTAAGATGATAAAGGACTGGAGCACCTCTCCTTTAAGGAAAACCTTGAGAGAGCTGAGAAATTTTAGCCTGAAGAAAGGAAGTCCCAGGAAGGTCTATTACTGTATATACATAGGCAGTATGTACCCCCTGAAAGGAGTTTAGGAAAACTGAATTAACTTCTACTTGACACATAAAGTTTCTATAAGAAACACAGGGCTGTATGATCACCTAGTATACACGATTTTTTCCTCATATAAAGGCATATTTTCAAGTAGATGCTTTAACATACATGTTTGCAGATCTTGCTAGTGAATGTGCATATTATTACGACAGAGTCAGGATGTGCTTTAGGCATTTTTTTGAACTGGGCCCTGAATCACCTAATCTGTAATCCTCTTCTTTACTCACTATCTATTGGATTTGTCCTAGTAAAGTAGCTAGCATCTTGGCAAGAGGCTAATGGCAAAGTTGCACTGGGCAGAATGTTTCACTGATTAAAGGTGCTGTAAGGTGGTGAATTATTTTAGGCTTACAGGACTTTTATTCTGTGCAATTTAAGCTTAACTGTTGGGTTCTGCTGCCAAATATATATGATGCTCCTGTCTGGCACTGGTGCACAGTATCCTTTACTTCATCCTTGGAATAATGTGATTAATTATTGTTTTTATTTTTTAATTGACACTTCCACAGGAGGGGTTCCTCTTTTTGATTGTTCTGACACATTAGGGTATATTTAAGACTATCGGTATAATTCCACAACATTAACTAGAAATGAGGAACTTGTAAGCTCACAGTCATTTACTTTTTCTTCAACCTAATGACCAACCTTAACTTTTGCTGTTACATAGTGGTAGAAGTTATGACTTGATGATATCATCTCCAGCTTAAGCTTAAACTATGAAATCATGTCATATGAGTCTTTCTGTGTGGTATTATTGAATGTGTGCTGAGATCTTCACAGAATCACATTTTTAGATTAAATGGCTTAGTGAATGATAATATAACTAAAATTATCTACTTGATAGAATATTCAGAATAGTTTATTACTAATATATTGCCTAAAAAATATTGCAGGAGCAAATGGACAAAAATAAGTATTTTTGTTGTGACGCTTTGCCTGTACCAAATACATTCTGTGTGATTACAGCCTTAGAAGTATAAACTAAAAAATATAAACTGACTGACAGTCAGTCAGCTTTTCAATACTTTGATCAAAGATACATTCCTAAATTTCTGACTGTAGCAAAAAGCAAGGTGAAAAAATACTTATATATAATCATCTCCAAGGCTTCTTTAGAAAACAATAATCATAACAGTATTATCATAAATACTCTTCTATTAATCAAAAAACAGTACAAGACTTACAAATTATTTTCCACAAAGACCATTATAAGTGCAAATTAGTTCAGGACAATGTGCTGAATAAATTAAGTATGCACAAAGGCAAAAAGTGTGCCCTGTCCACTGATGAAAACATCAAGTTTACTAAGGTATATCAGCAGTCTTCATGAGGAACATGGAAAAGAAAATTGACATGAACATGGAAATGGAAAATAGACAACTAAGCAACTCACTTCTATACACTAAGTCTATACACCTTATATCATCCTAGATCTGTGATAGATTCCAGTTCACAGTATTGATCTTGCTGAAAACTATCCTTTGACATAACTATATCTGAATTGAAGTACAAGCCAAATTATTAGCTTAATAAATCTTTGGTTTTCATAGGCTTTGGAAAAGACTATCCTTAATTAGGTTAATATTTCATGGCCAGATTTTCAAAACTCAGTGAATAGTAAATCTAAGGCTACATGTGACACTTTATTTTTAATATCCTTCATATTTTTGAGAGAATGTTGCTTGATTATACGTATTTGTGTTAAACCTGTTTTTAAAAACCTTTGAAGCTCATGTTAAAGGAAACAATCACTAAAATATGGCGGGAAACAGACAACTGAGTAAAGTGTAGTATAAGTAAAGTGCCATTTATGGAGAAAAATAAAGAATGATGAAGTAACCTGATAAGGGTCTCTGTTAAGATTACCAATTACAGAATAAATACATACTGTAGATGTACTATAAATTTGACAGATTGTGGGTCAATAAAACACTTGCCATAGTTCCACTTGAAAAAAAAGTGTGTAAGTACAAAAAACAGAAAGAGCCTGCTGCTAAGTGGATTAAGAATTTGATGAATACTAGACAGCTGCAAGTTATGAAATATCAACTGTATAGGAGTTTACCAGCAAAATTCTTCAGAGATTGATAGACTTAATCAATTTTTAATGCATCTTTTTATGAAAAAAAAAAAGGTGAATGTTAATGAAAATTTCTGATGACAAATTTTCAGCCCTTAAAACTCTAGAAAGCAATTAGATAACCATACAGAAGTAATGGAATGAATGATCTCAAACATAAGAATAATAAAAAAACAAAACAAAAAAGAAAAAAAAAAAAGAAAAAAAAAGGGAAAAACTACTTACTGTTATAAAATGTAAGGTCACAAATTTAGGGATTAATAATATTTCTATAAGTTCAAGATCACTGACTGGCAGTTGCAGAAGAGAAGCCTTTATACTATATGAAAATGGAATAACTGTAAACATCCAGGATGATGCAAAAAAATGAAGATATACTGGGTGCATATTTACATGAGAGACTTCCAAAGGAAAAGGAGGGCTAGTGCCAAAGTAAAGATATACATGACTTCATAAATTGAAACTATAACAGGTTCAGAGGAGAACCAACTAAGGATTAGGGAAAATACTTTTCTATTCATGATAATAAAAGATTCTTCTGTTAGCTTAGAAAAAAGAAACTTGAGATAGATTCTAATTATTGGTGTCAATAAATATAGAAGGATCAACTCAGATAGATATGACATTTTCCTATTCCTATTATTGTCACATATAATAAATTTTAAGAACATGACACAAATGTCTCATTATTTAAAAGACTAAGAAATTTATCGCTAAAAAAAAAACCAAAAAACCAAAAAAACAAAACAAACAAAAAAACCCCAATAAATTCTGTAATTCAACTCAAAATCAGAAATCCCTAAGTCTTTCTAAATTACCATTATTCAGATAAGCCTATTAAGTCATCCAGCATAATGCAACCTCCCATATCCCATGTGTAGATCAACAGAACCAAAACCAAAGATATGAAGTGTGCTGTTGCAGGAAAGTCACAGCTTGGCCAATAGTAGCCTGCACAAGGATAATTCCTTCATAGAGTGGTCTCAGTTTCTCCTTTCTTCATCTTTCCACTGCAGTTGCCTCCCAAACAGATGGAGTATTATTATTGTGTTACAAAGGCAAACTCTTAATGATAAAAAGTATTTGTCCCAAAGGAAGACTAAGCATTTCACCAAAGTGTAACTTTGACCCGAAGAAATTCTAATTTTATATGCACTTATCAGAATGATGTTAGCTGAAATGTAAACCAGCAAATAAACACCACTGAGCAAAATTGTCTGAAGTTTATTAGTAAGTCTTGCTTGATACAGTTTAATCTTGGACCGACATTTGGAATATGTTTTGGAAATATGTCAAGGATATAAAGCGAGTTGTGGTGGTCTTCTATTTAGCTAGAGGATTTTTCTTGTTGCTTAGTGGAAGGATACATATTAACCTATTAACCTTTATAAAGACTTGTGATCTTCAAGTTATACAGCGGTTTAAATCAGTTCTGAATTTACACTGTCATAACATACCTGATAATCTCCCTCTCCAACATGAAAACAGACATTCAGAGAAGAAAGGAACCAACTTCTTTATAGATTGTCACCTTTCTTTTGTAGATAGATGTTTCTCATCTAGGATTGATGTTCTGGAAATCAATGCACTGAAACCCACTCTTTCAGCAAGATAGTGCTATTCCAAAATGCCTTTTAAACTGGTTTGGTTTGTCTGGAGAAACTATTGGACAACTTCTCACTGTTAAAAATTGTTTAATGTCCATTGGGAAATCAGAATAAAACCAATGTGCATGAATACACAACCTGTGTGATTTCTTACACTCGGATGTGAAGGAACTGAGAATTCTCATTTAAGGTTTTACTTTCCTTAATATTTTTATTTTCTCCTAAAAAGCTCATATCCATCTTCAACAAAATTAGACTTAATAATTCATTTTTATGGAAATAAAACTTTTTTTCAGAGTATATTCTTTGTTCCTATTTGATTTAATAGGCAAAGAAATCCTGGTAAAAAGCAAGTCAAGAGACTTCCTTCAGCAGTTTATGCTTAGTAACCTTCACAGCTTTGTACTGTGATTTAAAATATGCTTCTAGTTACATATGAAATTTCCACATGAAACTGAGGAGGTAAATGTCAATAACAGGAGTCTTAGATCAATCAGACAGACTTAGATCTCAGAATTTCCTTCTGTATGTGTTCAGTTTCATAATTGGTTATGTACTTCATTCCATTGTACTTCTTAAGCACCTCTTTCAGTAAGTCTGTAGGGAATTATTTGTTTGTGTGTGAGACAAAGACCTCTTTGGAAAGAAACAGTCACATAACTTAGAAATATATTGATCCCATACATTTATGGCTGTCTTCTTTGTGCCTCCACTTTCCTTTGTTAAGGACTTATATGGTGGGCCTTAAATCTGTGACTGACTACTTTTACTGTGTCACCTTTTCTGACTTGTCAAATTAATTGAGATAAACACTTGTATTAATGTTAGATTCAGTAGGCTGATGTTTCTCTGCAGAGTTTAGAATGATGCAGATTTCATTATGGACTCATGGCTTCAGCCCTTCAACCTGTTCTGATCCCTGAGAATAAAGTGCATTAGCAAAAGCTATCAACAAACCAGGGCAAAATTTTTTAATAAAGTAATTAAAATCAAAGTTATCTGCAGTTCTGCCTGTGTAGTTATAAAATGTTGAGCAACATCCTAAATCAAGAAAGTGTGATTCAACTTTAAATCCTGACAAACTTTAAATATTAAAACTCCCCTCACAATGTGTTGATGTCTTAAGTTGTCAGTACTTGACTAGTGGAAGGAAAGTACACAGAACTGCTTGTTAATTTACAATGCAAATACACTGCAGTGACAGCTTGTGTTTCTAAGCAATGCTTGGAATTGCAAGCCTTCTGATTTGTCTAATTTATGTAAATACTGTGAACATCCATTCTGTTCTCAAAAGTCAACTCAAAAGCAAGAATCAATAGGTTTCTGCTGTTATAAACTGAGATTTTTTTTGTCCTTACTATAAAGATACTTACTTTAACTATGGCTAGACTTTAGTTTATGAAATTTGATAAAGATCTGATATTTCTCAAGATGATGTGTCTTAATTCAGTGAAAATTAAGCTGCTTCATGAGCTGGAATCTGATGGGTCAAACTCAGCATAGAATATGTGACTTTTGGAGGATTAATATATTAATATCTCATACAGAGATGAACAAAACATGAATAAACAAACCTAACTGCACAGCAAATTTCTATGAAGAATTATAAGAAACCCTTCAGAAAGAGGCTATTAGGAGTGATAGATAATTAGTGGTCAAAAAGCAACTTACAGCTTTACTCTAGAGCTCTTACTTTGTAAACACCAATAATATTCTCGTATGTCACATTATTAAGTTGTTTATTGATTTGAAAAAGCACCCCCCAAAAAAACCCCACCAACATGCATGAGGAACAGAATGAGTAGCTGTGATTCCTTTTGTATTTTTTTTCCATGAAAACAAAAAAAAAAAAAAAAAAAGGAACTACTAAATGTAAATGTAATGTTGTGCATCAGTAAAAATATCCTATGATAAGATTACTGATATAGTCTGCTTTTTCTTTTTCTACAAGAACAAAAAAAATCACCCAGGAATGTTACACGCTAGGTCTCTCGCTCAGGTTTTTTCTTTAAAAGGATTTTGTTTTCAGATGCCAATTATTTTGTATATGTCCATTTAAAACTCTGTTTCCTCAAGGATTCTTCCTGTCTGTAAAAAAGACTCTAAGCTTTCAGCAGAATGCTTTTCCTTTTTATCACCAGTGAATTTTGAGAATTTTCTTCACTTTTGTTTTGGCAAATCAGTAAAAGTCAATAGCTTTAATTTTATTTTCATTCTTAGTTTAGTAGACAAAACTAAAACTAATTACACATATGGTCATAATTAGCACAAGGTCTAGGGCAGAAGAAAATTAAGTCTATGATATCTAAATGAAATCATCAGGGCAATGCAAACAGTCAGGGCTTAGTACTTTTCATTTGAATTTGCTGAATTAAAGGCTCACATACACTTTTTCTACAACAGGTTTATATTATGTGGATGTTATTAAACAGGATAATGTTGTTGCAGAAAGACATCTGTCTTGCTTTAAAAAAAAAAAAATATAAGAAAAATGTTTCTACTTTAATAAGACCTGTTCAGGGTTAGGTTGAACTTGTGTTCCAGCCATTAATATTGATTTTTTTGTTCTTATGACTATTCTGCTACTCAATAAATAGGAATAACGACTCTGGCGGGGTCCCATCTTACATCACAACAGACTTTACACCAGAATGCAGGTTTACATAAGTGAAGCTATATAGTATGAATGATAACCATAATAACTCTACTAACTCCATTTTCGTTAATTAGAATATAATATCCATACTGAGAATATATTTTAAACATGAAGACTCACTACCAGCTACTGTGGGATCAAATATGTTACTGTTACAATTTAAGGATTAAGTTTACTATTTATCTGCACTGCAAGTCTACTTTAATCAGAACTTCTATGTTTGCATTGGTATAAATATTCATACTTCAGCTAATAATTAACCAGAAAACATCCTACCTGGAGTAATTCTTTAACAGGGTAAATAATCTGATGTCCACAGAGAGGATATATGCTATTAGTACCGGTTTTTTCCATCAAATAATTTGAAGGGTCAACTTGCTGATCAGATACTTAACTAAACGTTATTTACCTAAGGATAAACTCTGACCTATGTTTCCAAAATTAAACATGTATATTGTGAAAGACCTGTGTATCATGAGTATACACATAAGATTAATTTAATTTTCATGAGTCTTGCTACTTGGCTATAACTATATAACTACATTTTAACTTAAGGTTGTGAAACATATATCACCCTTTCTCGGAATATCTGATACACATATTAAATGTAATTAATTATTTATTTAGTTACTGAACAGGTTGGGAAGAAAGGACCATCTCTGTATTCCAGCAACCCATTTTGGATTATTACTCAAAATAAGTGTGGTTAAAACCAAAAATGGAGATACATGTTTTATTATCATAATAATGACTTAATGACTTATTTCCAATCAGGCAGGAGATAATGCCCCATCCCCCCTCTGCCCACCTTTGTCATTATTCTATGACTCTGTGATTCTAAAGGAATCACTAGAAACAATAAACCAAAGTTTTCAAGCATATAGGACTTAATTTGTTAAATTTTGTTAAATTTCCACTACCTTTAGGTAGTGGAAAAACAATGAAAAGATAGATGGTGAAGGGCATTCTAAACCTTAATTTTCTTGATGGCTTATCATCAGCTGTTGGAATAGAAGAATAGATGGTGCTGGCTGAAGAGTGAGCATTTTCTGAAAAAAACATGTCGCTATACATTAATCTCCAGGCTCTTGTAAACTTCAGCAGTAACAAAAAGCTTTATTCACTGACCAAATACCCAAGAGTAATGAAAGACAGAAACTACCCTGCTTCCGGGAGAGTCTTGTCCTTTCAACAGCTTACCAGAATAACTGCAAGCTTTGAGATAAAGGATTGCTTCTAATAAATGATAAATTAGAGAGTGTCTTTTATAAAATTTCTTGATCAAAAAAAAAGCTGTTTGTTAAAAAATAAGCAGAATGTTTTCCAAATAGTCTTATTAATCTTATTAGTTACCCAGATATTCTTAACCTCTGATAATGCTGTAGATTGGCAGATCATCTCACTAATGGCTTAAGAGCTCAAGATCAAAGTATGTAACACAACAAATATCACTTGCAATTTTTTTTAATCCTCTGTAGTATTGTGTGTTTCTTCCAAAGCTGCCATCATGGCCATAATTATGTCATACATCCTTCACCGTATGCATTTTATACTGCAAAGAAACATTTATCAAGTTCTTCAAGAACCTGTATTCTCTACAAAAGTTAGCTCCATAGAGTTTTTCATATGTTTACTCTTTTACTTTCACTGGAAAATTTAAGCAAAATTTTCTGTAATATTTGAAGTGTTAGCACAGTAGGAGTATTTCAAAGTTGTGTACTTAAACTGCCAGAGAAACAGACATCAACACTGGTCATGATTCATTACTGTGCTATTGATGGGAAATAGCTTTTCTTTAGGAAATCAATTCTAATCAGTGTCATCAGAAAACATGTAAATTCCCAGAGGCATTACACGTTGACAGTTCAACAATCAACATCCTTCAAGAGTTCTTTTTTTTCCACTTTTTATGCTATTGGTGGTTGTCCGAACCTGCTACTTCTTCAAAAACAGGGAGAAGTGTATGTCTTTAACCTGCTGTGCTCTCCTGAAAAAATTCAAGACTGCCTTGTGTTGCATGAACATGAATATAAGCTCAAGAATTAAGCAGACTTCAGGACAGACTTCAGTTGATGCATTTATTTCCTTATATGTGTATGTTCCCTGAAAATTTGAGTGACTCAGCTGTACAGAATTGCTTGGGTTGCAAATTAACTCTTTCTCTACAGCTTGTCTAAGAAGTTCCAGAATCCAAATTTCTGTGTTTCTGTATCAGTGTATGCTAAATGCAAGTTTTATAATTGATGGAAAACTAGTCAAGAGTACAACAGTAATGGCAGTCTGGTAATGGCAGAATGTAGGTTTCTTACTTTTGTGAGATGAATAGAAACATTCAGTCAAAAGTGGTGTCCCCCAGTGCTCAGTTTTGGGGCTGGTCTTGTTCAATAACTTTATCAATGATCAGTTAAGGGATTGAGTGCTTCCTGAGCAAGTTTGCAGATGACACTAAATTGGGTAGGAGTATCGATCTGCATGAGGATAGGGAGGCTCTGCAGAGGGACCTGGACAGGATGAATCGATGGGCCAAGGCCAATTGTATGAGGTTTAACAAGGTCAAGTGTTGGTTCCTGTACTTCAGTTACAACAGCCTCATGCAATACTACAGGCCTGGGGAAGAGTGGCTGGAAAGCTTCCTGGTGGAAAAGGACCTGGGGGTGCTGGTCAATACCCAGCTGAATATGAGCCAGCAGTGTGCCCAGGTAACCAAAGCAGCCAACAGCATCCCGTCCTGTATCAGAAATAGTGTGGCCAGCAGAAGAAGGAAAGTGATCATACCCCTGTACACAGAACTGGTGAGACTGCGTCTTGAATACGGTGTTCAGATCTGGGCCTCTCATCACAAGAAAGACATTGAGTTGCTGGAGCAAGTTTACAGAAGGACAACCAAGCTGGTGGAAATTTGGATTGTTTCATTTGGAGAAGAGGAGGCTCAGAGAAGACCTTATTGCTCTCTACACAGAATGATAGAATCATTATGGTTGGAAAGGACCTCTAGGATCATCAAGTCCAACCTTCAACATAACATCTCTTTGTCCACTAGACCATAGCCTCAAGTGCTACATCTACTCGTTTTTTAAACACCTCCAGGGATGTTGACTCTACCACCTCCCTGGGCAGTCTGTTCTAGTGCCTGACCACTCTCTCGTTAAAGAATTTCTTCTTAATCTTCTTATCTAATCTAAACCTCCCTTGACACAACTTGAGGCCATTTCCTCTCTTTTTATCATTAGTAATCTGGGAGAAGAGACCAACACCAGCCTCACTACAACCTCCTTTTAGGTAGTTGTAGAGAGCA
>JANHGN010003803.1:0-48932 GCA_024605025.1 Megaceryle maxima | reverse complement strand
AATATCTATAAATTAAAGCTAAATGATTTTTATCACCACAGTTCCCAGAGCTTCATGAAAAACCACTGCCCAGCCCTCCACCTGCATTGCACTTTTCATCCAGCAAGATCACAAATTACTCAGGATTTAAAAAGGCAGGAAAGGAAAGGGGAAAGGGAATTAAAACTTAATCATCTGCCAAAAACTCTCTGGGTGACAATGCCATGGGGAGAGCAGCACGATGGGGCTGGGAACCTCCATCCCTTGCATCCTCAAAAGCGAGATCCCCATCACTTCCAGCCCTGTGGCCACACAACGGAGCCTGTTGCACCTTGACCACAGTGAATGCTCAGAGGGAGTGATTTGGGGGCTGGCTTTGGTTTCTGCGTGGAGCAGGATGGGAGATGAGTGGGTTTGGGAGCCAGGGAGGGTGATAGGGACCTGTTGCTACCCTGCTGGCGGGGGATGGACAGGATTTGTCCTCCTGCTGAGGCTCCTTGATGTATGGCCATGGTTGGCTGTAAACCCCTGTCCTCCGTGGGCACACAGAGTATGACAAAGGAGGTTGCTGTGCTTATCTGCACCGACTGCTTAATTGCTTCATTTCTAAGCACCAAGTCAATTATGCCAAGGTCTGAAGAGCAGAAGTTCCTGGGTAGGGACCGAGCTGCAGGACAAAGGCTGGGGCTCCAGAACATCCAAGTGGCATCCAAATCCTGCTCCAGCTGCTGCAAATTCAAGGGGCTCATTAGGTGCTGAAAGCATTGGCCATACAGCCAGTGACAAGCACCTCTCTGTGCACACCGAGGTAAAAACTGCTGCTGAAATGCTTTTTTGTTCATGGTCTCTGCAACAGCAAAGCTGGGCTGACCCAAGGGGTGCCCATCCTGGAGATCCTCCCTCCAGAGCCCAGGATGTCACTCATTTCACCCCAAAGCAGACAACTCACGGGGGTATTTGTAAAATCCAAGGTTGTCTTCCTTGTTTCTCTCCCCTGGCCCTATGAGCAGACCAGGAGATGTTGGGGGAGGGGAACATCAGTCCCCATGTGAGTGCTCCCCAAATCCCCCAGGGGATGGGCAGGAGATGGGCCTGACTCTGTGTGGACTTGTTCTTGGATGACTTGTATTTGCCCATCCTGAAATAATGGAGGCCACAATCCAAACCAGCCTCTTCCTATCCCCCGGGTTGGTTGTAGGTACCAAAAGCCAAGGAGGAGACCCCCAAAGATGGTTTGTAAAGATGCTGCAACCTTTGAACTGGGGAAAAATTGCACCTTTTGTCTCCATGCCTCAGTTTCCCCACTCCCATGCACTGATAGCTGCCTCCCCTCTCAAACAGGTTGATGGGGGTTTAACCCCACCCTTGCAAGTTCCCCCCCCCCCTTCGTGGGGACTGCCGAGCCCCGGGGCTCCTGTGGCCAGCTCTGGGCAGTGCTCCCTGGCCCCAGGGTGAGCTTTGGCAGCCAGCACAGGTCTTCTCCAGCAGCTGCCGTGACAGACAGCTCCTGAACCAGCCCCCCTCTGCAGTGCTGCTCTAAAATAAAAATACCTCCCGCCTGCTCTGCTCCACTCCCGGCCAAACTTCCTCCAGGGGTAAGGTGGGGGACGGCAGCCCAAAAATACACCCGGCCAACCCCCCCCACCACCACCACCACCTCCTCCCCAAGCCGGGTTGATAGATGCTACAGGGCAAACCAACAGCCCCCCCAAATCCTCCATCACTTCCCTCCCACCCCCTTTCCCCCCCCTCCTGCCACCCTCCACCGCGGGGCCGGACGCTGGATCCCCGCACCCTGATCCACCTCCAGCCGCGGTCCTGGGGCTCAAGGTCAGTAGTGGGGAGCGATGCTGGGGAGGGTTACTGGGGGGGGGGGACACGCCGGGGGTTGGTGCCACGCTGCTCCAAGGGATTTTTGTCACCTCTGCCTGGTCCCACCACCGGACCCGAAGGTCCGGGGGTGGGGGGGGGCGGGGGGAAGGATGCTGCTGCCCCGCTGTGGCTTGGAGCTGGGGGTGGGGGGGGATACGACGGTGCCGGGACACCCTCCACACACCCCCCCCCAATCCCGTGCACCTGACTCGGGAGCGATCAGGAGTTCAAACGGTCCCCACCAACACCCCTCGCCCACTGCAGCAGCAACCGGGGGCTGGTAATCGACTCCCTCCCGGCTTATTTGCGGGGTGCCCCCCACCCCCGAGAAACAAACAAACAAACAAAAAAAAAAGACAAAACAACCTTTAAAAGCGTGGAAAGGAGAAAAATAAATAGTTCTTTAAAGCCACCCCCGTGAGTGCCCTCCCGCCGCAGGGGGACCGCAGGGTGGTGGCAACGCGCCCATCCGCAGCGGGACCCCCCCCTCAGCACCCCCTGGGACTGAGCCCAGCCCGGGGGAGGTCCCTTCCCATTCCCACTGGAAAAAGCGTTTCCTCCAGGGTGGAGGAAGATGGGGTCACCCCGAATAGTTGCCAGCTCTTAAAAATAGTTGGTGACCGAAAATAATAATAATAATAAATAATAAACGCCCCCCCTCAAACTATAATAATTTTAAATTAAAAAGAAGGGAAAAAACCCAAATAATTTAAAAATAAAATAAAAAAAAAAAAAAGAAAAACAATTACAAAATTAATTAAAGCAGCGCCCACGGCAAGATGCAGATGCAAAAGCAGAGGGTGACCGGGTCGCTTTTGACCGCTGCCTAAACCCGAGAGTTTTGCTCCTTATTCCCCGACCCATCGCAGGGTCCCCCCCCGCCCACGCGGGAATGTTCTCGGGTGGGTGGCAGGACGGGGGAACACGCCCCCCAGAGGGGCTACCCTCCCCATCTCCTCCCCCACTGCTTGTTCCAGCCTTAAATTGCCTTTCGGCAGCAGTCGGGAGGCTGCAGAGCTCGGGGTTAAATTAGCCTTGTCAGGAGTAATTAGCCCAGGGCTAATTGCGGGGCTGGGTAACGGCATCCCCGAGCTCTGGCGATGCTACTGAGCAGAGAGACCGGGGGTGGGGAGCTCAGTTGTGCCTGTGGGGTCCTAAGGCTTGTGGCTGGAAGCAGTTTGGGACCACGGGACTTTAGGAGACCCCCCCCCCCCCCACCTCAAGAGCTAGAGGCTGGGCAAAACCCCAGTAGAAGGTGAGCAGCAACCCAGGGCAGAGGAACAGGGACATCCCATCACAGCCCTGCCAGCACAGGCATCTTCACGCTTTATCGTGGATCCCCCTCCAAGGATCTAATCAGGAATTGGGGGGGGACATCAGTGACACTGGAGGACCCCCATCCTGGGCACCTGGCATCCTAGAGCACTTCTGAATATTGGGATGGATGCAACTTGCTGGGAAGATCTCTTTATCAGTATGACCTGGCTGAGCTGCCCCCAAATCCTGGTTCCTGGGTGGGTTTTGCAGCAGGGCTCAGCAGCAGCCTCTTTCCCAGTACCCGACTTATGTCCCAGGGTTCAGCTCCAGATGTTACCATCTTCTCCTCTTCATAGCTACCATCCTTCAAGAAAACCCCCAAAGCAGAGCTGCTGAGAACCAGCAGCAATTTAAGGTGGGGTTAGGAAGGCTGGTGAGCTCTCACCCATGGTTTTCTTCCTTCTCCTGCTTCCCTTCCCCAGGTCCTGATTCCCCCACACCAGCTGGGGTGGTAACCTGCCACCATGGGGGTTAAAACAATGCTCCCCAGCTACGAGCTGGGGTTCTACGCCCTCGTTGTTACGTGTGCTGTGGTGTACAGCGGCAGCGGGATCTTTGAAGCATCCAGAGGTAATGCTCCCTATCTCATCCCACCCTGGAGTGGGCCCTGGGAGGGAAAGATGGATGTCAGGTGGCTGCTTTTACAGCTCTTGATACCAGCAGCAGATCTCTGGCCTTCATTTTTGGAGAGACCAGCTCAGGAATCCTTTGCAAGGTTCAAAAAGGACTTTTGCCCCATTGTCCCCTTGTCCTCATTTCAGTAGCAAGAGGCTGTGGGATGTCACAGCTCTCCAGGCAGTGCCCTGAACAAACAACCACCCTTCTACACCCAGCTGGTTCACATTTATTTTTTTGCCTGGAAGCCCAAAAACCTGACAATTTCATGACACCAACGGGGGAGAGGTCCCTGGGACATGCACTGCAAAAAGGCTTTCGTGAAAATTCTTGTGGAAGTGGTCGAGGTTCCTGACTCCTGTTCTTGTCCGTGGGAATTAAGCCCTTTTGGGAAGGGGTGTTTGAGCCCTGATGGCTCCTTATCATGGTGAGGAAGTCTCCTTGCCTAGCCGAAACCCAGGACCCATTTTCCCCTGAGCTGTTTCTCTCCCTGTAACTCTGGTTCTTTTGCAGACAGTGTGAACAGAAAGGCTTTTCGGGACGGCATCAAGCCGGGCTGGCACTACTTTGGCAGGAAGATGGTAAGTGGAGAAAGGACTCAGTCTTTTCTAGCTACCAGTGATGTGGCTGGTGCTGACCGCTGGAGAAGCAGAGCTGGTTTTTCTGCTGCTGACACACTTTTGCAGAAGTCCACGTGACTCATATTTATTTTTTCCCCTCCATAAAGAGCTAGTCAGGAAAATATCAGCCCCGCAGCACCGTGGATGCTCTGCTTTGTGTGCACTGAGATGAGCAACCTCTGCACATCCCTCCAGGGGTTTTATGCCCAAGTTAAAGTGCTCAGGAGCCCTTGGGTGGAAAATGGGAAGGAAAAGCTTAGAGTTGTGTGGTTTCTTCTCCAGATGGGTGTTGGGTCAGGGGTGCAGGGGCTGGGGGCAGTAAGGCGCCCACTGCTGCTCCCACAGGACGTGGCCGATTTCGAGTGGGTGATGTGGTTCACCTCGTTCAGGAACGTCATCATCTTCGCCCTCTCGGGACACGTCCTCTTTGGCAAGATCTGCTCCATGACGGTGCCACAGGTGAGCCAGGGATGAGGTGGGATGGATTTGAAAACACCAAGGTGACCTGGGATGTGTGGAGGTGGGACTGAGGGATGTTCTAAGATGGGGGGAACAGGGTTGGGGCTTTCACCAAGCTGACCATGGGTCGGGGTTGCTCTCTTCTCACAGCACCGGGCTGTGGTGTACATGCTGTATGGGGTCTCGGCCGTGCTAGGCAGCATGGGGCTCGTCTACCTGATGATCATCCTCTCCCACTGCCTTGTCCTCTACTCTGTAGCTCTGGCCAAGCAGAAGTGGCTCTGCTACGTGGCTGGGCTCTGCTGTCTCGCTTCCTTCAAAGTGGAGCCCTTCAGCTCATGGCAGGTAGGTGCTGTCTCGGGCCATCGGCCTCATTTCCAGCCTGCTTGTGTCCATCTCCTCAAGTTTACCACCAAGAAGGGCTTCTGAGGCACTCCCAAACCCTGGGCACTTCTGGCTATGTCAGAGCTCCCACAGGATCTGACAGGGATTGTTATGCTGCTGAGCTTGGAAATAATCTCCCAGTGACATGTTTTGGTGGCCTCATGCAGGGACAGAACACCTGAGTCCTTCTTGCTGCTCAGGCCACAGCTTGTCAGCCAGACAAGTTGTGTTCCTCAGTTTCTCCACCTGTAACACAGTGCTGGAATGGGTTCAAGAATGTTCACAGTGATCTCTTAGGTCTCTGCCCAGTTAAGACTTGTTTTCACGGGTGGGTGGAGAGAAGCCCAGGAAGACCCTTACAAAGCTGTTCAGTCCCTCTGAAGGACTAAGGCTCATTAGCTCCAGGGACATTTGGTGTCAGAGAACAATTTGAGGCTTTGCCTTGTGCCCCCCAAGGAGTGATGTTCCCCACAAAGCAAAGGAGCACAGAGGTGACACCACATTCCTGGTGGTAACTCTTTGTTTCTCATCTAGAGCGGGTTTGTAACGGGAGCTTTTGATCTTCAAGATGTCCTTTTCTATGGAGGAAGCAGTTTCACCATCATGCGCTGCATGAGCTTTGCACTCGAGAGCTCTGAGAGGAAAGAGGGCATCTACTCCATCTTTGACCTCCTCAAGTACAACTTCTACCTCCCATTCTTCTTCTTTGGACCCGTCATGACATTTGACCAGTTCCATGCCCAGGTGAGTGCTCCTTGAGGCCGAGCTGGAGGAGGAGTTCTCCCTGTGGTGAAAGCCAGACATGTGGTGGCCATCCACAGGACCTTTTCCTGCTGTGACAGCACAGGCAGTCTCACATTCCCACCCAGCTGGCTCACCCTAGAAGCATGACTCTCTAGGAATGGTCTGTGTGTCATAAGATGAAGCTGTTTCTCCAGATAGAAGTAAGATTGGGTGGAAGGTTGTATTTCAGCAACTAAGGGCTTCCACTGCTCCCAAGTGGTGGTGCCCTGGTCTTTGCAGGGTGTCCTGCACACCCTGGTGCCCCATGTCTTTGCCTGTATCACAGGCAAAGGGAGTTTTTTGAAGAGCAGACTCGAAGCAGCACTGGAAAGCATCAGCAGAATCCTTGGGCTGGGACCAGGTGGTCTCTGGGTCTGTTTCACAGCCAGAGATCAAGCCAAACAGCAGTGCTCTCTCCCTCATCACTCTTCCCA
Source organism: Megaceryle maxima (assembly GCA_024605025.1). NCBI lineage: Eukaryota > Metazoa > Chordata > Aves > Coraciiformes > Cerylidae > Megaceryle > Megaceryle maxima. The sequence goes on along the minus strand of JANHGN010003803.1, from coordinate 42,469 downwards.
TCTCAGCATCCTTTTACACCAAAGATCAGCCTTGGTCATCAAAGCAAACTGGTGTTGCTTGCTAAGGGAGAGATCTCTTGCTTGGTCAGCAGTGCTGCTGGGAAGGATTCCCACCACCCCTCTGTTTCCTTTTAAAGAACAGCTATGTTGAATTTCTGGTCCCCAACTGACATCTGTGTGAAAGAACATTTTGGAAAATCATTTGTAAATCCAGCATAAAAAAACAGCCCAGGACAGGGGAGAGCAGCCAGGGCCTCTCTGGGGAGGAGGAGACCAAAGACTCACCAGACACAGCACCTTCTCTCCAGTGCTGGGCTGGTGGCTTAAGAAAGGGTCTTCACTGGTCTTGTGAGCAAGATGATCCCTGGTCCAGGTCCTGCTCCTCACTGGTTTGTTCACCTGGGGAGTTAATAACCTCGTGCTTCGTGCTCAGAGGAGCAAGATCTTTTGGGTCCTGTAGGATATAGGATATATAAGTATCCTATCCTATAGGATATTTAAAAGGACTTTGAGAGCATTTGACCCTGAAGATCATAAGGTCAGCTCTGATGTCCCCCATAAGGGAAGCTTGTGGTGCATTGAATCTACCTGTAGCCCATTGCTGGCACACAAGCACCGGGGATGGCCAAGCTGCTGGTGGGCTGCTGGAAGAAATATTTCATCCTAAGGCATCATCTTTCCAGTCTTGTCCTATCTGTTGGGCTGCAGTCCAAGAACTATGGCTGCAGCAGCTCTACTGTCCAAGCCCCTCTGGAGAGGGTACAGAGCCCTGGGGTGCCCTCCTCACCCCCTGCTCTTCTTCTATCCCTAGTTTCCATCAGTCTTTCCTATGAACTGGGCAGCCCTGGTTTCTCCTAATGCTGCAGCCAAGTATCTGTACATCAGGACATTCAACTCCTCACGTCTCCAAGACCTGAACTTCCACCAATCCTACGAGGCTTGATCTGGAGGGGCTTTTATTTCCTGCTCCTTTGCCCCAAACCGGGGTGCCTATTGCCACTTAATGAGCAATTCCCCACTTCTGCTGCTTAAAACGCTCAGCACAAAGGCACGAGGACTAAGTCCCCCAACCCCTTTCCCATGCCCTGGGCAGGGGTCCTGTCTTGACCTGGCCACCACTGCCATCTCCTGGCTAGTTGCCCCTCTGCACCGTGGGAGCTGCAGCTAATTGGAAAGGTGAATTCTTAATTGCCCACCGGCGATTATGGGGGCAGGCAGATGGAGTCTGGACCAGTTAGGGACCAGATTAATCTTTTTGACTCCTACTGGTGTTGCATCCTGGTGGAGCCCTTGCACTCCCACGTGTGATGGAACCCATCTGTACTAGAGTTTGGCCAGCCCTATTTGAACTGAAAAGCATCTTTCTTATTAGGATCAAGGGAACAAATTCACTTCTGTGGGGCTGGAAGTGTTGTAGACACAGCCCTGATCCCAAGAGGATGGTGGCAGAGTGCTGTCACCACTCGTGAACATGAGGACAAGAGGAAACGTCCTGAAGTCACACCAGGGAAGGTTTATGTTGGACATTAGGAAAAAATTCTTCACTGCAAGGGTAGTCAAGCATTGGAACAGGTTGCCCAGGGCAGTGGTGGAGTCTCCATCCCTGGAAGGGTTTCAAAGCTGTGGAGCTGTGGTGCCGAGGGACATGGTTTAGTGGAGATCTGGCAGTGCTGGGGAATGGTTGGAATCCATGATCTTAAAGGTCTTTTCCAATCAAAATGAGTCTACAAAAGGGGTGTCTGTGTCTTCCCACACATGTCCGTGCTGGAGCCTGTCCTCCCTCCACTTCTCAGCGTCCAGTGACCTCTTTGTACCCTTAAAGCACTTGTCATATAACAGGCATGAAAAAAAAATAGTCTGTCAAAGGCTTTAATTCTTGGGAATCATCTGGATTTGACAACGGGGCTGGTGCGGCAGCCCGCGGATTACGCTGGGAGAACTCCCACCTCTCGCAGGGAATAAAGGGAAAGTAATAAACATAAGAGGATTTTGACTCCAGCAGCAATTTTTACAGCGATGTGGGGAAGCAAGGACACCAGTCTGCCCCGTGTAATCCTGAAAGCTCGTCCTGATGATTCTTATAGTACAACAGCCAGAGACGTGACAGCTCCTGGGGGCAAAAGCTGGCCCCTGCTTGTGCAAAACACAGCAGGGATGAAATCCCCATCAATCAAGTCCCAACTGATTCAGGATGGCCCCTCGAGCATCTCTCTCTCTCATTTATAGCAGGTGTCTGCAGGAGAATCTCCAGAGACCATCAGTCATCCTCCTCCCACCAAATGACCCTGGCCAAAAATATGCATCTGGTCCTGGTAGAGCTGTCAGGTGGGATTCCAGTCCTGCTCCAGATCTTTCCTGGGCACACAGATGTCCTTCCCTACAAGCCATGGCATTTTGTAGATGTGATGGGTATGGACGTTTGCTCCCCCTTAGTGACCTGTGCAAGGGGCCACCTTCAAGCAAAGTTGACTTTCTGAACAGGTCCTGGCAGCAAGAGCATAAAGCCCATCCCCCTGGTTGGTGTGGCCTTCATCCCATCTAGGGTCCCTTAGGTACAGCCAGATCTGTCGCTGCTTGTCACAATACATGCTGGAAACCCCAGTGGTGGGAACAGCCCATGTTAGGAGGGTGATCCAGGAGGTACATAGCTGCCTTGCTCACCACTGAGGCAAGTGTGTTGGAGGGGTGCTGTGGGTGGGACACATCCTTGCTCCTTGTAGATGTGTTCACTTGACCTAGTCCTTTGAGTCCTCCTTAATCAATGGATATTTGGGCCATGTAGTCCATGATATGATTTCTAAAGGAAAGCACTGAATCCCCATTTGGACCTCGACTGCTCCTCTAGATGGAGGAACGTGTTGCCCATCCTGTCTCTCAGCTCAGCCCTTTCCTGGTTCACTCTCCTGGCAGGTGAGCACCCGAGAGCTAAGACGCAAAGATGATGAGATGAGGAACATCCGGATCCATGCCCTCCTCCACATGGGGGCCATCATTGCTGTAGACATCTTCTTCCACTTCTTCTACATCCTCACCCTCCCTTCCGACCTGAAGTTCATGAACCGCCTCTCAGACTGGTCCTTGGGTGAGTGGCCGTGCTTGGACACGTTCACACCTGTACTCAGCTTCAAGGCAGTGGTGAGTGATTCAGATCTCCATAGGTCCTCACTAGGAGGCATTGGCAATGCCTAGGTTGGACAGGTTTGAGTAAAGCCTCTCATCTTCCTGTTGACAATGCACAGAGCTGGGGTCAGGCAGCCCTGGAAAGCAGATGGTGTTGGCTTGACATTCTCACAGGGTCCCAGTGTAAATTGTTTAGCTCGGGGTTTAAGAAGCTGAGCACCAAACCATCCCCATTGTTTTTCTCTGGACTGGAAGGGTGCTCAGCACCTCCAAAAAAAATCAGCCCTATGCTGTAGCAAGAGGTACATCTGGTATCTCAGATGCCTTCACAAGTGGCCACCCGTTACAGGTGTTTGTGAGCCACAGAAATGGCCCCAACGTGTAGTTTGTAGAGAAAGCAGCTCAGAGGGGTTGTAGCTGCTGTCTTCAACTGCCTAATGGAGGGTTGTAGAGGAGGTGAACAGTCCTTGGAGGTTGTCAGGGAAGAGGCAGGACACAGCAAAGTCCGATTGCCTGTAATGAATTGTTGTCTTAGAGTGGTCAAACACTGGAATAGGGGCCCAGAGGGGTTATAGCTCCTCCAAAAAAAGACATATTCAATGCTTACATGGAGCATTGAGAGCAACCTGCTCTCCATTTAAAGTTGGCTGCTCTTTGAGCAAGGCTGGACCTCCAGAAGCCAAACTCCCAGGATGAATAACGGCAGCAGCACTGGCATGCAGCTGGTGGCTGGATGGAGGGTTGCAGCTGGTCACATACATGTCTGATGGCAGCATTTGAGAGGCTGTGGGGTATCTGACCCACGTGAGCAGAGGACAAGCAGGGGTAGGAGGAGTCCTGTGTCTCTCTAGAGTGGTAACTAGAGGCCAGGAGAAAATCCTAACGAAGCTGTAATGGTGCTAGTGTTGACTTAGGGTGTCCTAAGAGATTTGGGTGAACTGACCAAGCATGTGTGTTACTCCAGAGGGAGCTCTGTTCCTCTGCAGGGTCTTCTGACTGTACTGATGAGATCTGATGATCCACGGTGGGAGCTCAGGCACTTCTCACATCAAGGCACTGTGCAACCCTGAGCTGAATCCTATCAAGACAAGGGCATTTTGCTTCTCTTTGCTTAGGAGTTTGAAACCTTTAGTGTTTGTTCCCATAGGGTTTATCTTCCAGTGTCAGACACCTCTCCAAGTGAGATGTTCTGTCCCTGGCTCTGCTGTAGCATCACGCACACCTACGGTGACAAGGAACTGGAGTAGGGGCATTTTGATGGAGATGTCAGTAAAACCTCAGAGGTCGAAGTTGAGAACTGTGAGTTCATCATAGGTTAACAAGCCTCAGAGGGAATGAACAATCCTAAACTGGAAGAAATGAGATCTGTAATGACTTCATTGGGCTACCAAGACCAACAGTTTGCTCCCAAATGCTTCAAGAAGATATAGCCCTTTAGTTCAAGCTTCTTAAAAAGATAGTTAATTTTAAAAGCTTTGCTGGTCCAAGACAGTATTAGACTGTCCTCCTGATGCAATGTTTGTTGCAGTGGACTGCATGCTCCCATGGGACATGATGTCCCCTGGAGTCCTGAAGATTATATGCTCTGTGGTCCTCTTCACCCATTTGACTCTCATTTTTGCTCCAGCTGGCCTGGCCTACTCCAATTTGGTGTACGACTGGGTGAAAGCTGCTGTCATGTTTGGGGTCATCAACACCATTGCCAGACTGGACCACTTGGAGCCACCCCAGCCCCCAAAATGCATCACCATGCTCTACGTCTTTGCAGAAACGTGAGTACCTCAGGTGTGACAGTGACATCAGATGGCACATTTGACCTGAACAAAATATGCATCAGGGGGAGGGCATCTGGGCTGTGCTTCTGAGCAGCTGGTCTAGGAGTTGGAGACTCCTACTCTGAATGGTCTACACTGAACCTCTAATCTAGACCTGGCCATAGCCCAGGGAAATATTGTTGGGCAGGAAGTGATAGATAAGGAGAGAGGTTACAACCACATCGATAGTGGGACCTGTTCAAGGTAGGAACATGGAGAACTGCTGTGAACAAGGTTCTAATGGACCTGACCAGGGGACTGGCTGCCTTCTGTGGCTGACTGCCACGTGGAAGGGTGTCATCACTCTGCGTGTTTTAACGTGCTTTTTATCACCTCCATTTTAGGCATTTTGACAGAGGAATTAATGACTGGCTATGCAAGTAAGTGTCTAATCAACTCTCTCTGGTCTGGGGTCTTCTCTTTCATCACATAGCAATGAAGCATTAAATGCTCCTCATCCCAGAGCTAAGGTGTCCTTTCTTCTGTGTGAATCCCACTACAGCATGAAATCATAGTTGGTCTGTGTAACCCTGAGACCATTTAATTAATTACCACAAAGTGCAACAGCCTCCACCCTAAGTTGGAAATAGGTGAGTCCTCTCCAAGAAATCCCTTGGAACCTGGTGAGTTCAGTGTTCCCTCAAGGGAGGAAGAGTCAGGTTATATTCTACCAGGAGGAAAGGGGAATTGAGTCCAGGTCTCCCATATCTTGGGTAACAAGGGTGGCCTGAGTTCCATCTACATCCTCTTCAGCCCTTCAGCTCTCTTCAGCCATGAGTACACATGAGCAAGCCTGTACAGAAGGTGGCAGCTGCTTGGTGATAAAATCTGTGCACCAGCGAGTCAGAGATAGCCTGCAGCTCTACAGATCCCCACATTTTACCAACCCCTTACCTGGAAGAGGTGGAAAGGGTGGGTTTTTTGTCCTTAAGGAGCTATAGATTTGTGAGGAACACAAGCCACGAGCAGCTGGACTGCAGCAAAAATCAGTTTATTGCTAGAACATGTCAGCCAACCCTTCCTTTCTCACTGGGGTGCTCTAGATTGACCTGCCTGTGAGGAGCTTGCAGTGGGTGAGTGTGGGATAAGGGATTCTAGAGGGGTCTCCTTGACTGTGGAGGGCACTGACCGCTTTCCTTGTCCATTAGGTACGTGTATGATCACATTGGAGAGAACCATGACAATATCATGAAGGAGCTCATGGCCAGTGTTGCCACCTTTGCCATCACCACCCTGTGGCTGGGACCTTGTGAGATTGTTTACATCTGGTCTGCCATCAACTGCTTTGGCCTCAACTTTGAGCTCTGGGTGCAGAAGTTCTTCCGGCAGGAGCCCTTTGCCAAACTGGAGGTGAGGAGCTGGGCTGCAAACGGGTGGGGGAAGGTCAGTGGATTTGGGGCCAAACTCTGCTGCTGGAAAACATCTATGACTGTAGGGAGCTCAAACTTGTTTACACAAGTCACATCCATTTTCAGCTGAGACTGAAGAACAATACCCCTGATGATGTCATGCAGCTCCATGTCCAGACCTCCTGCCTGGAGGTCTGGACCTCTCTCCTGTGGCCTTTAGCATCCTTGTGTTTAGCTACTCAGCTGTGCAAGGGAAGCACTGTCCTGGTGCTCTGTATTCGTTTCATGCATGGTGTCATCCACCCAGAGCAACTTCCCACCTGCCCTTATGATGCTTCATGGGAAATTTAAGCTGTGTAAGGAGCTTTCAAAGAGAAAACAAAGATCCAAGAGAACAAAGGACTGCTGCCCCAGTGAGGCGTTAAGTAGCACAAATAAGCATGAAATCTGAGGTCTGTCCACTGGGGGATGTTTATACATTTCCATATGGAAATCGTAGAATGGTTTGGGTTGGAAGAGACCTTAAAGATCATCTAGTTCCAACCCCAAGCCCTAGGCAAGGAAATAATTTGGGGTTTTTGTGTTTTGCAAAACATCTTGTCATTCTGAGTGGCTTCAATCTGATTTCTCATAAAAGCAAATGTTTAGGTACTAGAATGAATTCTTTTCCAACCACCCCAAAGCTCAGTGTCCTGCCTCTGATGGAATCAAGATGCCCTGGGGACATGCTGAAAGAAGAACTTAGGAAACTCCATCCTGGAAAACATTCTGTTGCATATTTGTTTTGCCCAACCTAAGGTCTGGAGGTGCTAAACTGGTTCTATAAAGACCACTTTATGTAAAATCTTTGAAGAGAAAGCCTCCCTTTTGCTCTCCTCATTAAACTTGTAATCAGATTGCAGCACTCTAAGGCGGTGAAATCTCCTTCCCCGTGGCACCGTACTTCTCAGCCCTGAGTGTCCTGGGGATTCATCATGCTCTTTGAAGTTTGCACTAAACTACTTCCCCGTTCTGCTCTCAGCAGCTGCTCCTGTGCTGGTGACAATGTCACTCTGCTCCTGTCACTATTTTCCAGTTCTTCTTTTATTATTATTAGTAGTAGTATTAGTATTTTTTTTCTAATTCCTAAGGAACAATTTCTACCAGGAGCTGGGAATGATTTGCACACAGGGTTAATAATAATCCTGCCATACACCAGCATTCATCTGTTACCTTGGGTTAGCTGTTCCTCAAGGCAGATGAAGAAAGGAGTTCTCAGGCATTGATAGCATGAAACTGTTTATGAAATCTTTCTCCTACACATGACCTCAAAACACCGGTCCCTAGTCCCAAATGCATCTGGGTTCAGTGGCAGAGCAGAATTTTTACCTTGTCCTTATGTTTCTTCATCCCAGAGACACTAAAGGCTGCTCTTATTTTTGCCTGCCCCAGTGGGAACACAGCTGGAGGTTGGCTGGAGTTGGACCAGTGCATCCCCTTTTCTTACAGCCCCATTTTTCCTCACTGTCTGTGCCTCTCCCTTACACAGGCCAAAATACCAGCGTCCATGTCTCGGCGGATTAGGGCAGTTTTTGGGGCAGTGAATTTCTGGGCCATTGTCCTCTACAACATACCAGCCCTCAACAGCCTGGAGTTTGCACTGCTGGTGACCAAGAGACTCCTCCTGACAGGTAAGGTCCTGCCATCCTTCCCCTCTGATGGACCCTTGTCTTGATGGGAGAATGCTGGTAGAGGAGTTGAGGGCCCTTTCTTCCCCAAAAGGGTTGTCAGGCCCTGGCCCAGGCTGCCCAGGGAAGTGGTGGAGTCACCATCCTTGGAGGGATTTAAGAGATGTGTAGATGTGGTATTGAGGGACATGGTTTTGTGGTGGGGGGAAGGGTTGGAGTCAATCTTGAAGGTCTTTTTCAACCTAAATGATTCTACGATGCTATGACTGGGACTTCAGAATCCTCTTGGATGCAAAGTGGCCTGGCCATTGGCTGGTTATGTGGCTGCTCCTGATGTGCTTAATTCTTATGCAAAAGGTGCAGATTGTGGTTTCTTAGCTCCCACCCTCAACACTGGAACAGCTTGCCCAAGGAAGTGGTCGATGTCCCATCCCTGGAGACATTCACAGGCAGGCTTGATGGAGCTCTGAGCAACCTGCTCTAGTTGCAGATGTCCCTTCTCACTGCAAGGGGGTTGGACTAGATGACCTTTAAAGGTCCCTTCCCACCCAAATTGTTCTATGATTTAATGCACCCCACAGAGGAGAGCTGAGTCCCTGGCTGAGAAATGGTCCCCTGGCTGGAGAAAGCGATTTACTTGTCCTACCTCATCTCCTTTTGCTTTAGCAATTAAACCTGAGTCAACCCAAAGGTGACATGTATGAACCTTCATGCTACAGTCTTACCTGTACATTTCCAGTTGTCGAACAGTGACACCATTTTGAAGTCTTCTTGAGCAGCTCAGGGTATAAATAGTCATCAGGAGGCCACGTCCTCCAGCCCTCTCTGGGATGGGGCTGGCGTAGGGAATGGATAATGTGACGCCCTGGGCTCAGTGTGCCAGAAGTGCCTGCCCGCTGAGCTAGATGGCTTTTACTGGTGGCTTTATTCATTTCAGAGGTCCTGTTTTAGCAGATACAAAGCTTGTGTCTCCCTTCTGCTGTGGATACCAGACTCATGGTTACAAATGTCATCAGACATTTCCTAAGTGGAAGGAGAGCTCTCAGCTCTCAGTCGCTTACCTAGGTGACAAAAACATGTGCTTCTCTGGGTGCACACTGTGTCCCAACTAGGTATGGGACAAGGCTGGGGTTGAGCCTCAGAATCAGCAGGGGACAAAGCTTCCAGAAGGTCACAGTGCCAAGCAGTGATGGATATGGCAGGTTGAATCATAGAATCATAGAATGGTTTGGGTGGGAAGGGACCTTTAAAGATCACCTAGTTGCAACTACCTGACATGGCAGGGACACCTTCCACTAGATCAGGTTGCTTTAAGCCCCATCCAACCTGGTCTTGAATGTTTCCAGGGATTGGAGCATCCACAGCTTCTCTGGACATCTTCTAGTGTCTCCCCAACCTCATAGTGAAGAATTTCTTCCTTAGATCTCATCTAAATCTCCCCTTTTTCAGTTTAAAGCCATTACCCATCATCCTATCACTACACACCCTTGTAGAGAGTCCCTCCCCCTCTTTCCTGTACCTCCCCTTGAAGGCAGCTAGAAGGTATTGCAATAGAAAGTCAAGAGACCTAGTAGGGGAGACAGGATGGGCAGAAAATCAACCACCCAGTCTGAACTTGGAAGCCAGAAGGTGTTTCAGGGGTAAGACAGTGCTTGAAGGCCCTGCAGCATGTTCTCATATTAGCTGCAGTCCATGATGTCTTGGTCGTCTCGGGCATCACTTCAACTAAAATACAGTCCTGGAAATTTCGCTGTTCTCTCTGTGAAGCTGTAGGGCTGGATCCACAATGGAAAACATCACTGGCCACCATGAACCTGGGGGACCTCCCAAACCCCTCTGAGAGGCAGCAGTGCTCAAGAAGAGCTATCCTGTTAGGCCAGCAGCTACACCAATATGATCATGTCTCCTTCCACCTTCTAGGTTTCCCTCTCAGCACCTTGTCCATCTGGTTCATCACATACTGTGGAGTGCAGCTGATCAAAGAGCGTGAGCGCATCCTGGCCATTGAGGAGGAGAAGCATGACAAAGCAAAGGTGGAGTAGAGGGAGGCATCCACAGGCTTGTCCCAAAGCCTCATCTCCCTTCCAGCTACCGCTGCCCCACCAGCCACGGGCCAGGGCTCTCCAAGCACTCCCAACAATTGGACTGCTCTAGCTCACCCATGTAGAAGTCACCTGGAGTGCAGAGGTCACCGCCTTGTTGCAGGAAAGGTTTTTTTCTCTAAGACACAGTGGGTGTTTTGCAGGCTCCCCGCACATGGCAGACTACTGAGGTAGGCTCCCAGGACAATTCTTTAATGCCAGAAAGAGCCATCCCCATCGTTTCTGATTCTTTGACATGGAGATTTCACCCCCTGCTTCCCATAACACCTGGTCCACCAGAACTCTGCTCTCCTGCAGGGCCTGTAGCCCATGTTTCCCAGAGGAGACTCTCCAAGTCCCACAGCTGGAAGTCTTAGGCTGAGCCAGACATACAGCTATAAGAAAGGGATGAGATGGTGCTAAGCCTGCTCTGAGCAGACCATCTTCATGTCACTTTCAGCCCAAGCATCCCATGTTTCTTTCACTGCAAGAAGTGGTCGGCACCCACTGTCTAGTATTCAGCATCCATGGTTGTGCAATAAGGACTGTGAAATGGCTTGGCACCACCTGTACCTACCAAGAAACAGCACAGTCTCTATAGCAAAGGGAAGGAGGACCAGGACCACCACAGGGGAGGGTAATTATCTCCTCACTGCTGTCAGGGGTGCAGAGTAGCAGCTGTTGCGATCTCTGCAGATCAGGCCCCTCCAGGACTCGATGGCTTGAAAAAACATGATTTAGAACCAATATCAGGCATAGGTGAGAGTGCAGGAGCCATATGGGCTTCACAGCCATCAGGCATCATGTACAGGTCACCTGGGGAGAGGCCATGCCAAAGAAACACAACATCTGTCTCACCCCAGACCCAAGGGGCTCTCCAATGCTGGGTCTGAGATTGATGTGGCCACCATGACCATCCTGCTGTGATACATGTCCTGGGACTCAAACCAAATCCCACTTGCCTTTTTCATACACCATGGTCAAAGGCTTAAGCTCACATTCCTGCCCGTGGCTGAGGAACAGAAGATGCTGTAGCCAACTCTTGCCCATCTGCAGCCATCCATCCCTTTACTTAACCAACTTCGGTCCACGCAGCCTAAGCCCATGACTTCACCCACACACATGTAAGACCAAAGGAGAAAGATCCTGAATGAAAGGCTGTGATCTGGGACTTGGGGGTGAGGGGGGAGCCCATAATAACCTCCTTGGAGTAGTAGACTGTAGGATGCTACTTAGAGAGTGCATTGAATAAATGCACATGCGTGAAACGTGGTGCCTTGGGGAAAAGGTGGGTTTGTAACAGAGAAATAGCTCTGTCTCTCTTGCACTTTAAAGTAACTTCCAGTGGCCTTATCTCTGAGTTATGGGAATGTTGGGTGAGGGCAGAATCTGGACCACTTTGCAACGTGTGTCAAGATGCTTGGTGCTGGTGTGTTCTGGCTTCCCTGTGGATGAAACGGGTTCAGTTCCCAGCCAGCTTTCAGCTCTGCCAAAGTAATTTGTGAAGTCCCTGATAAATGTCATACATTTATGTAGTGAATAAATGTTGGACATCTACAGTGCCTGCTGCTCATCACTGTTGTGCTGCTGTAATGTTGGTGACACCCTGGGCAAAGCCCTGCCATCAGAGCTGAGAGGCACAAGGGTCCATTTGCAGGGCCTCAACTCTCACCCCTAATAGTGACACAAGACATGGTTGAGTTTAACAGAGACCCACCTTAGTGGCATCACCAGATTGCAGGTTTGGCTGCAGCTCGGTTCATATTCATCTTTATTTTGACTCCACCTTCATAGTGGTGAAATATGATGAGCTGTTGCCAACAAACTGTCATTCATGGAGTTATTAAGTTAGTAGCTATGTTGGGTTTATTTCTGGGAGCCCGACCAAAAATGTGGGAAGTAAGGGTGGGTATTACGCCTTGGTGGCATCCCTAGTCACATCCCCAGACCCCATTCAGCCACCAAGTGCATCCCTTTTTAACACAGCTCTGCTGCTGGACCTTTAGTAGATGTTTCTTGGCATCTCCATTTTTCCAGATTTGCTCTTTACCACTCAAACAGCTAAGATGTGTTCAGTGTTAAAAAAAAAACCAAAAAAAACCCTCTTATCTTCCCTATGGGTGTCCTCAAACAGCAGAAGCCACCTTAAGCTGCCGAGACCAAGGGCTCTGTCTCTGCAGGTAGCTCAGCTCAGGTCCCTGGTTGTCCAGGAGGACAAACAGAGTCACCCACCTCCTGGTGTCTGAGTGACTCACATGGCAAAGCCCAGTGACTCTACATTGCCCTTCTGACTTGGATACTCTCAGAGAGAAAATAACCCATTCACTAAGGATCTAAATTTACCCATCAGCTGCATCTGCTGGAGCTGCCAGAAGGAGCTAATCTTAGGCACCAACTGAGGAATGATTTGTTAGAGACAGTTCTTGGGAGAACTTGGGCTTTGTCCCCCTTTGCCTGAAGTCATCTCCTCAGGGATTGTTGTTCTAAGATGTTACAAGCCATAGAGGTCTGGTGGGCCAGGAGCACCCAAGTGATGCTATCTCAACCAGCTCAGCTTTGTGCAGGAGACCTCAGCATACGCCCCAATAGAACAGGATTTATCGACTGCCTGGAGAAGTGTATCTCATCTGGTCTGGTTATTTGCCTGCTCATTAGTAAAACTTGCCCAAAAAGCCAAGAAAGGCTTTGGTTTTTTTTTTTTTTTTTTTTTAATTGCAACTACAAATTCCCAATTAATATCCCTACATGGGGTACTTTCTAGTCCAGCCTGACATGGCTGTAATTCGTGCATTCACCTTCCACGCTCTAAAATGTTGTATTAAGAGGGAGCGATCCTGCTACATGGCATCTCCTTAAGATGCTTCCTTTGTGTCCTCACCCACTCCCATGTCGTGGGGGGACTATTGCCCATTTAGAGACACATTTTACAAGTGACTTAGTCCACTGGTCACTGGCAACCACTAGTTGTAGTCCTGCTAGATCTGGGACCAGTTAGACATGGAGCACAGCCTGCATGTTCAGCCTGGGACATGCATATGGTCTACAACTATTGTGATGACAGGGCTTGGGATGGATGCCCCTGTCTTGAACTGATGACAAAAAACGGTGGCAAGCTAAGGCAGTGGATTCCATGTGTGTGATTGTTGCCACAAGCCATTACATGGATGCTGTCCCAGCAATGCTGGCGTCAGGAGGCACTGGGAACAGTTAAAAGTGGCTAGTCTGAATTCGTGATTAAACTGTCTGCAGGATGAATGGGGACAGATGGATGTCACCAAAGTCCTCTCATCCCAAGCAAGGGTCTAACACGGGTGCAGTGAACCAGCTCCCAGAGACATGTGTCTCTCATAGGAGCCTAAATGACCCAGTGCACCGAGGAGACATTGCTCTTGAAAAACCAGGGCTGCTTCCCCAAGTCTTGGAGCTGGTCCAGCCACTGTGCAAAGCCACTGAAGCCAATGGAGATCCTAGAGCAGGCTTGGAACTAGCACAGTGTTCTTTCCCTTGGGGGGTCCACAAACCTGGGAGAAGCCACAGACCCAGCCTGGGAGCTCCTCTGGGAAGGGATGGGCTGTAGCTGTATTTTAGCAGCACCGGGTGATGGGGGGACTAGGGAAGCAAACCTTGGTCAGCAGCAGACGCCGAGCGGCAGAGAGGAAAGGAAAACAAGCCAGGGCTCAAGGGAGATTAAAGGATGGGGGCGTGGGGGGAGAAATCCCAGCACAACACCACCAGATTAAACTTGGGAAAGTGCAGAGCTAAAGCAGAGGGAGGGGAGAAGGGAGGATGGGCTTTGTCCAACCTCAGATGTCAGAAAGCAGAGAAGTTTGACCCAGTTCAAAAAATCAGCGCTCATCATGTGATCCCATCACAGATGAGCAGCACAGAAGAGCTTATGATGTGAGCTCTGAAAACAGCTTGTGATTATTTCCCTGCTATATTGGTACCTCCCAGATGCTGCTGGAACCTCACCAGTATGAAAGAGCTTCATACCAGTATAGCTCCCTCCCTTTTCCCACTTATGTAGATAACATCATGACATGAAGCACTTTTATAAATACACCCACGCCAGGGTAAGGGGTTATGTGGCTTTAAATGAATGAAGAAAAGTGGCTAATATCTTTGTCTAGGCTTAATTAAATCATTAATTAAGTCTGTGCCACCACTGAGTGTCAGCCAGCCCAGAGGGTCCATAGGAAGGGAGATAAAACAGATTCATGTGTAAGTTTTACTATAGGTATAAATAATTATAGTTACCCTTCTCACTCACGTCTGTCAAAATTCATTTACTTCTTCATGAGCTCCACGGGAAGACCTGGACCTGGACTGGCTATTTGGAGACCCATGGGGCTTCCTAAACAGCCCTGGGTGTGCAAACAGGACACAGACGTGCTGGACACCTCAGCCTTTCTGAATCAGCAGCTCAAGGCTAGGAGGTTGTCCTACTGGGGCTCTAGACTTCAGCATGGGGGTGCTGAATCTCTGTAGACCTTAACAGCTGACCCTCAAGAAGACACCTGGTTTAGATGTCTCAAGCTGTGAGTTGAAGCCCACCACTGCCTTCTTTTTATTTCTATTCTGCCTCAGAGCCTGTGTCTGTCTCCAAGATGTGGAAAAGGTGGCTTTATTAATGATGAGGTGTCGAGACTGTGACAGGCCCACGTACATATTGCAAAGCAGGGCCAAGCCTCTCCCAGGCCCCTCGAGCCTCCTCCTTTAGTGACACTTCCAGCACAGGTCTCACATCCCATCCAGGGGTGTAAATAAGGAGCTGTATCTTCACTTTCTACCCCCCTGCAAATTGACTCCAGAGGAGAATAAAGGACAAACCTGTGCAGAAAAACAGCCCTGGGAGTGAGCTGGATGGAGCTGGGAGTGTCACCCTGCCCACATAAGATGCTCCCTTATTACCTCTTTCCAGCTTTGACTTTAGGGTCTAATTTTAGCACAGCTACTGGTTTAGCAGTTTCGGAGCAGTCCATTTAGCGGTGTCTGGAGAAGGTTCCCAGCCTTGCCTTTCATGACCCAGAAGTCAGATTGGGGTGTTTGATTCATCTGGAGGCTGCTTCCCAAGCACAGCAGCTGAGCCGATGGGTCGCGCGCGTCTCCCGTGATGGGATGGCAGCAAAAGCTCCAGCTCCCCCCTACCCCCTCCCTGTGGTGACTCATGGGCTGACAGACCCTTCCTGAAGCATCGGGGTGGGGAGTACAGCTGTTCCCCCATCCCCCCCCTCCCTCCCTCTGTGTCCCATGTGTCATATTAACGGGTGATCGGCTTACACATGCTCCACTATGGATTCCTTAAGCTTCATAACGCTGTGGCTATATATAAAGCCCTACGCTGGAAACTGAAGTGCACAGACAGCTGCAATAGTAGCAAGCCTTTCACATTCCCAGTTTGCTGACGGTCTGGAAGTGAGGGAGACCTGCAAGCTCTGCTTTGAGTAAGTTTCTTTACCAGGGGCTCAGGTATAGATATTCATAAATAGATATATATATTTTAAAAAAGAAAGACTGGGGGCAAAAAGGAGTGGTTACTGTTCACCATGGGTTTGCCTTTTGATCAAGTGGAAGAACTGCGGCTCTACCAGCAAACTCTCCTCCAAGATGGACTCAAAGACATGTTGGACCACAATAAGTTTCTGGACTGTGTCTTAAAAGTCAAGGGGAAGGAGTTTCCCTGCCATCGGCTGGTGCTGGCAGCTTGCAGCCCCTATTTTCGAGCGATGTTCCTCTCGGACATGGAAGAGAGCAAGAAGAGGGAGGTCACTTTGGAAGATGTTGATCCAGATGTCATGGGCAAGATCCTTCATTATATCTACACCTCTGAGCTGGAGATCACCGAGCAAAATGTTCAGGACATCTTCTCTGTGGCCAACATGTTCCAGATCCCCTCCATCTTCACTGTCTGTGTGTCCTTCTTGCAGAAAAGGCTCTGCCTCAGCAACTGCTTGGCTATCTTCAGGCTGGGTTTGATGCTGGATTGTGCCCGGCTGGCCGTGGCAGCTCGTGATTTCATTTGTGATCGTTTTGTGCTGGTCTCTCGGGATGAGGAGTTCTACCAGCTCTCCCCCGATGAGCTTATTGCAATCATCTCCAGTGACTCCCTCAACATCGAGAAAGAGGAGACTGTTTTTGAAGTAGTGATGAAGTGGGTGGGGACCAAGGACCATGAGAACCGTCAGAAGGCCTTGCCTGTCATCTTTGAAAGCATCCGCTTCCGCCTCATGCCCAATGACTACATCAAGGACCACGTGGAGAAGCATGCCATGGTGAAGTCCAGCCCAGAGCTGCTCAAGAAACTGCAGATGGTGAAGGATGCCCAGAAAGGCAAAATCACTGTGGTGAAGAAGAAGAAAGTGAAGAAAAGCAGTGAAAAGCAAGAGAAAGACACAGTAGTCAATGGAGCAGTAGATGCAGAGGAAGATACAGAGGAGGATGCTCTCCCAGGGATTTTAAATGACACAATGCGCTTTGGGATGTTCCTCCAGGACCTTATTTTCATGGTGAGCGACAGTGGAGCAGTGGCCTATGATCCCACTGCCAACGAGTGCTATTTCGCCTCCATGTCAACCCAAATCCCAAAGAACCACATCAGTCTGGTGACCAAAGAGAATCAGATCTTCATTGTTGGAGGACTATACTACAATGAAGACAGCAATGAGGATCCCATGAGTTCCTACTTCCTACAGGTATCAGCTTTATCTCTCTTTTGTTTCTTTGACCCCTTTGGACCATCAAGTCTTTAGCTTCTGTATGATGCCAGTAATATTCATCATCGTGTGATGCTAAAATGAAAGTTGTAAACAAAGGTGAAACATCTGAGTTGCTTTACTAGAGATTCTTCTCCTTAAGGCAGACCCCAGTGGGGGTGGGCTTTGGTAATTGAGGAAGGAGGCTTAGAGGAGTAAGGAATGAGTCTTCGTGATCCAAGTCCTGAATAGGGGACAACTTTGAACAGTGCAATTGGTCCAGCCCTGGCTGCCACAGGGCACACTAACTGGAAGGTCAGTGGCATCAGGTCTGGCTTCCACTTTGCATCCTTTACGGTCCCTGGTTATGAACCTCCAGCAAAACCCAAGGGTGACTCTGACAGGTGCTGGCAGCAGCTACAGCAACAGAGCAAACAGGACACAGGATATGTCCCTACCTACCAATATGTGCCCCATTTCTAGTGCTGTTCTTGCCTTTTGGAGGTGTGCTAGTTCCACCTCAGAGTCTCTGCCTTGGCCATTTCCATCATGTGTTGGGGCAAGCCACGCTGGGACATCCTTTGGGATACTCCACAAGAAAAGTGGCTGTTCCAGCTCAGCAGTAACCAAAGCTGTGGTCACACTGAGCTATGTGCAGGCAGCCTGGGCTGTAACCCAAGAGCACCTTCCCTGTAGACAGCTGATGTAGGGCACCTACTCTTCCTGCTGACCCTGTAGGAAACCAGCAAACCCATACCCAGAGAGCCTTTTTTTCTTCTCCCATGGCTCACATGTCTTCTGGGAAGAAACGATTAACATGTCCAGGCAGAAAGGGTAGTTCCCAAGATGAGCCATTACCTGAGCCTTGATCCCTCCCTTCCCTCGTTGCATGGGTAGGGCTGTACATCTGCATCATGTGTGCAGGGATCATGCTTGTCCTCACATGGAAAGGGTCAGGTTTTGAAGGCTATGCAGCCCACATGAAGGCCATGAAATGAAAAGTCATCAGGAAGAAATTGCAGCCCTAGAAAGCAGGAGGGAGCGGGAACGCCAGGGATGTGCTGTTTGAGATATAACCCTTCACACTGGACAACAGATGACAATGGTGGATGTGTCCAACTCCATCACTTACCTGTGCCGAGCTGGTAGATGGGCTGCTTTTGTACTCAGCTGAAACCTATGCCAAGAGATCAATGATCCACCAGTGTAGTTGCTGGCCAGGCGAGGTAATTCCTTGAGCAGCAGTGAAGGTCCACCATGTCCTGGGCTGTTTCAGCACAATTCCACCAAGCTGGTCAAGGGAAGTGATTTTTTTTTTTTTTTTTCCCTTCGGCCATACACTTGTGAGACCACATCTGGATGCTGTGTCCAGTCTAGGGTTCCCCAGTACAAAGGGCACACTGAGGTACTGGAATGAGTTCAGTGGAGGTCACTAAAACAGTCGGGGCTGGAGAATGGGAGGCACAAGGAGAGGCTGAGCTAGGTCTGATTGGCCTGGAGAACGGGAAGGGAAGATCTCGTTAGTGTTTGCAGCTCCCTAATGGGAGGGGTCACAGAACAGGGATCCAGACTCTTCCTGAATTTGCATGAAGGTGGGACAAGAGACAATCGTCACTGGTTGCAGTAAGGGAAATTTCAGTTAGCCATGAGGAATACCTTCCCAGGGGAGGTGGTGGAGTACTGGAGCAGGGGTCCAGAGAGCTCACAAACCCTCTATCCTTGGAGACATTTATTACTTGACTGCACAAAGCCTTGGCAACCTGCTCTACCCCAAAGTTGCACCTGCTTGAGCATGGGGGCTGGATGAAAGACCTTTGGAGGTCCCTTCAACCTCAATTATTCAGCAAGATTTCTATATTCAGCTCCCAGTTTGCCACTGACTCAGTAACAAATGGCTTGGGCATCATGTAGCTCCTTCCCCACAAGAAGGGGGCAGTGGACCCTTTCACTGCTCACCATGGAACCCGTGCATGGAGGTGCAGCCCAGTCCCAGGGCTGGGAGGTGTCACCAGTTTGCAAAGGTGTAATTTATTGCTATCATTACATAACTCATGGTTTCTGTATGAGTAGGAGAGACTTTTGAGCCTTTTTTTTTCAGCTGAAACCTCACCCAGATACAGACAGGCAGCTGTATGATGG
The DNA here is from genome assembly GCA_024605025.1 of Megaceryle maxima. NCBI lineage: Eukaryota > Metazoa > Chordata > Aves > Coraciiformes > Cerylidae > Megaceryle > Megaceryle maxima. Next base: position 23,607 of record JANHGN010003803.1, on the reverse strand, counting down.
ACCCTTGAATCACCATGTCAGTGCAGCATCATCTTCTGACTCTGTTTCTGGCCTCCCTGATTTCATATTCCTCCTGCTGAAACCAGGAGAGTTATGTCAGGGATCGTTCAGGCTTAAACACAGGCACCAAAATACAAAAATGCTGATAAATCCCTGAGGCCTTGCAAATTTCATCAGGAACAAATGATTCCTCTGACATTTCAGATGGAAAAGGGTATCCTTTATTTGTCCCATCTAAGATTGATGACTTGAAAACAATGCTGAGTCCATCAAGAAACAGGAACAATCCTGATGACTGAGCTGCTTGGGCTTGCACTATAAATGCCACATATATGAACCATAGCTTACAAACAGACAATAACCACAGGCACCCAGCTGAGGCCAAGTTTTTGGAGGCAACCCAGCAAGCTGAAGCTCTTTGGCTCAAGCCCATAACAAGCAGCACTTCAGGCCGTGCTGCATCACAGCTTCGTCTTGCAGAGTCCCACCAAGATGGTTGCAAGATGTCACAGAATCATAAAGTAATGGTAGTGGTTGGAAGGGACCTCTGGAGATGACCTGACCCAACCCCCCTGCTCCACCCAGCAGGGTCACCCAGAGCAGGGGGCCCAGCAGCGCAGGGTCCAGGCGGGGTGGGAATCTCTCCAGAGAAGGAGACTCCACAACCTCTCTGGGCAGCCTGGGACATCCTCCCACACCCTCACACCAAACAGGTTTCTCCTCCCGTTCAGATGGAACCTCCTGGCTTCCAGTTTGTGCCAGTTGCCCTGTGTCCCATCGCTGGGCTTCAGTGATGAGAGTCTGGCCCCATCCTCTTGCCCCCTGGGGTCTTGCTCAGCATTGCTCAGCTCCTCTCTCAGGCTGCTCTTCTCCAGCTGAACAGCCTTTCCTGGGCACAGAAATGCCCCAGCCCCCTCAGCATCTTTGTAGCCTCCACTGGACTCTTTCCAGTAGTTCTTTGTTTCTTTTGAACCGGGGAGCCCAGAACTGGATGGCCCACAGCAACTTCTTCCTCTGCTACCAAGCTACATTAAGAATTTTTGCCCTGGTTTACAGTTCCTGCCAAGCCATAGGGCCACACTGTTACCTGGCAGAGATGGAATATATCAAGGTGAAATATTGTGGTGTGTGCTACATCTGGAGAGGTTCAGGCAGAATTTCTAAGATTGAAGTGCATCAGCTCCTCCAGTCCCAGGAACCATCCACTATAGGTCCAACTCTCCTCCAAAGACAACCAACCTTGCTCCAAGTCAAGGTTTTGGTGCACAGAGCAGAACATGTTCATGCTGATGCATCTCTGCTCTTATGCCTTAAACACATGGCTTTGCACTGAGATCTCCCACCCTGCACCAGATGGTAAAGCACAGGCAAGAAAACAGCATAGCAGAAAGTACCTTCTGGGGTCACTGAGCAGCATATGGGAATGGACTTTGCGCTCAGCCTTTGGACCCTGATTTTTCTCTGTGCAAATGGGCCAGGTGAACACAGACTAATGACCATTTGTTTCCTTTCAGTATGACCATCTGGACGCAGACTGGCTGGGGATGCCCCCCCTGCCCTCCCCTCGCTGCCTCTTTGGCCTGGGAGAGGCAGAAAACTCTATTTTTGTGGTCGGAGGGAAAGAACTGAAAGAGGGAGAGAAGACCTTGGATTCGGTCCTGTGCTACGACCGACTGTAAGTGTTCACATCTGAGTGCGGGGCAGGAGGTTAAGGTGGAGAAGGTGAAGCAGCTGCTGTGCAAAATGACTCTGGCTCTCCAGGGACTGAAAGGTTTTTGGAGACAGGGCTCAAATTCTGATACTGGGACCACTGGGACTGTCTCAAGCTGTACCTCGGGGCTCTGAGCTGTGTCTCTCCAGCTGCTCCGTTTATTGTAACTGAACCTCCCAGAGATGGAAGCCATAATGGGGATATTATGTTATCAGAGATGGCTCTTAGTAGATGCTCATGTGAGACCTGTACAGAGGAGCAAGGCGAGGTTTTTCATTCTGCTCTTGCTCATTGGTTGGAGGTTCAGTGCCATACACCGTGGTATCACCAGGACTAGCTTTGAACAGGACCATTTCCTTTGCAAATATTCAGAGGTGGCACAGAACCATCCATTCTGAGTCATACCAGGCTTCATATCCCAATATTTCTGGACATTGGGCTCTGACCCACCTCCAGTCATGAGCTTTATTAAAAGGCACCATCCTGTTCTGCCTACAGGAACCAGACACACGCTGCTCTCTGGCCCAGCGAGGCAGAGCTGTAGGTGTTAACAAGCCCTCACTTGGTCTATATTTAGATCTGTGTGCTTCAAAGCCTGTTTTGTAAGCAGAGATTTGAAACCAGTTTCATTCCCACAGAACAGGACATTTATCTGCCCCTGCAGAGTCTGGGAGAGGATGTGTCTGCCCCTGCTAAGCACTCAGGGGGTGGTTTGAATACTGGTTTGAAGCTGGTAGAGATGCGATCACCACCGCTTGTATTTTTAGCATTATTTACGAGCAAGGTTTCAACTGTAACAAGCCTGGAAAGGGCAAACTGCCGGTCTATGGGAGAAAATATTTGTCCAGAGTGATTGGGCAGCTAGAAAACAGTCAGAGCCCAGGGAACTCAGTTCTTAGGTTAAAAAAAGAGAAAGTGCAGGTCTTTGGGGCTACAGAGAATCTACTCCGACTGTTAACCCAGCACTGCCAAGTCCACCACTAAACCACCACTACATCCTACATCTATGAACAGTGGGGATGAGTCACGAACAAGAACAGACACCTCTTGAGAAATTGGTTGGCTCTATTTGGGTACCAGTTTGAGGTTTCCAAAGCCTTATAGCTATAGCCTTCTGCTCAGCTGCCCCAGAGCAAACTGAGAAGCTTCCACACAGCAAGTTCAGAGGCTTCCAGACAACCCTGAATAGCAAAATGAGGACATACCCACCCCCACGGGTCCTTGCTGAGTGCTGGCCAGCCAAAGTAGAAGGAGATGGCTGGAAAGTTAATTTTTCCTCAGGATCTCTCACCCTTGAGTCTCATTGGCTTTGTTGGTTTTTTTTTTTCATCATGAAGAAATCTCTGTCTCATTTGTGTTCAGCTGGTAATGCTTGTAAAAGAGGTGAGGACCTGGGAGAAGTGGAGGTGTGTATCCACAAAGCCCAGGAGTAGGGGATGCTGCAGGATATGATGAATATCAGTGTAAACATTCTGCATATTTTATTTTCCCCCCTTTTTTTTTTAGGGTAATAAATTTACTGGATGAGCCCTATCTCATTGAAAAAAACCTCATATTTTTGAGATTGTCAGGTTTTGTGCTCACCTCAAGGTCTGGAAAGTGCCATGTACTCGAGGCCTTACCCCGCAATCCTTTTGCTTCCCATCTTTCTCTGATCCAGGTCCTTCAAGTGGGGCGAAGCCGATTCCCTTCCCTACGCAGTCTATGGCCACGCAGTGGTATCACACAAGGATCTCATCTACGTCATCGGTGGCAAAGGAAGCGACAAGTAAGTCAAAAAGCAAGAGAAATTCATGGACCCATCCCCTTAAACTAGTGGGATTGCAGAGCATGAGTTGGTACCTCCTCAGCCTGATGGTATGGGTCAAGGAGGGTTGGATGGGGTGTGAAACATGGATCCTTCCCTCTCACCTCACCACTCTGACTTCAGCGTGGCCACCCTTAGGTGCCCCTACAGGGACATCACAATGTCACTGTTCTTTCAGGAGAGGGAACGTGTCATGCCCTTTGCTCGAATTAAATTAATGTCACTCAGATAGAGAAAGGCACCGAGGAATGAGAAGCCCCTTCACATGAAAGGTCTCCTGTCTTGGACCTGTGGAGCAGCATGGCTCTAGCAGTCAAACCCAGATGGGTATTTGCAATAACAGTTGAAAAAAAACCCAACCTCATCAAAGCTGCCCCTGCCACCACCACCCTGGCCTCCTCCAGGAGAAGGGGTGGGCAGAGAAAGCCTCTCTTGGGGACCACTGCAGCAATTGCTTTGCAAGGCAGAAGCTCAACTGTTTGCAGAGCAAATACACCATGAGCCAGCAAAGAGAGGTCCTCCTCTGGAAGGATTATGGTCTGAAAAGTGTGAGCGTGCATATATTCACCCACCTCCCACTGGTGTCCTGGGGAACGGGGATGTTCCTGGTGATATTTCACAGTGTCAAGTTGGATCAGGAGCACTCAAACACTGTCTGACAGATGGCATGTGAGGTCCTGAGAAGCATTTAGATACATGGGCCCATGTCCAGGCTGTGTGAGCATGACACTGAGCTTCTAGGCCTTTTATCTGAGGTGGGCAGAGCAGGAGGGGGTATGTTATACACACAGAATGAGCAAATTCAGCTCTGGAGCCCTCATGAGAAGGGCATGGACCTGTTGGAGTGGGGCTAAAGGAGCAGCACCTGTTGTGACAGGACAAGGGGTGATGGGTTTGAACTAAAAGAGGGAGATTTAGACAGGAGAGAAGAAAGAAATTTTTGATGCTGAGGGTGGTGAAACCCTGGTCCAGGTTGCCCAGAGAGGTGGTCAATGCCCCACCCCTGAAAACATCCCAGGTGAGGTTGGCTGGGGCTCTGAGCAACCTGCTCTAGTTGCAGATGTCCCTGCTCCCTGCAGGGTGGATGGACTGGATGAGCTTGAAAGGTCCCTTCCAACCCAAACCATTCCATGATTTTATGAAATTATGTCTCCAGGCATGGGCATCCTTGGGTGCACACCCAAGCAAAGACACTCATGCAGATATGGAGAAGCAAAACCCTTTCTGGAGACCCCACCTTCTCCCCAGCAGACATCCCCAAACTCCTACAGTACTAAGCTGTCCCTTGGCAAATGATCAAGGCTCCTTTTCACTCTCATCTTTCTCTAGGAAGTGCCTGAAGAACATGTGTGTCTACAACCCATCCAAGTTTGAGTGGAAGGAGCTAGCTCCCATGAAAACTGCCCGCTCCTTGTTCGGAGCCACTGTGCACAAGGACAAAATCTACGTGGCAGCTGGCGTGACTGACTCTGGCTTGACCAACTCGGTGGAAGTCTATGACATTGCCACCAACAAGTACGTACCTGAGCACACCTTCAGGGTGTAGTTACACAAGGAGCAGCTGCAGGTGTACATTAAGCACCTTCCAACCACTCTGGAGTTTGAATGCAACTCCCGATACCAGTTCCTCCCAGTCTGTATTGCTTGGACAGCTGGGCATCACCAAAGCCACTGCAGTTGGGCTGTGGACTACCTCAGGATCACCTTCAAAGTGGTTTCACCAACTGGGGCAGTCTTTGGGTTCCCAGCAGGGCTGTAGCTTCATCTTGGCAGCTTCACCCAATGCAGTAGACTCTCTGGGTAGGCCTTGCAGCTGCAGTCGCACTGCTGGGACCTGCTGGGCTGTGCCATGTGTGTTTCACAGCTCATCTACTCAATGCAGAATGAAGTTGAACTATGATGATGCAAACAGGTATCTCTCACAGCACTGTATGATCCCATATCATGTAGACCCTTAGCAGTGAAACCATCCCTAGTTAATCCATTTGTTGATACCCGATTTGAGCCCATCTTTGGCATGGTGGTAGGCATGTTTGGTGCCCTAACAAGTCCTCTCTCTCGATGTGGCAGGTGGGACACCTTCACGGAATTCCCACAGGAACGCAGCTCCGTCAGCTTGGTGAGCTTGGCTGGGGTGCTCTACCTGCTCGGAGGGTTTGCCACCGTGGAGACAGAGTCAGGAGAGCTGGTGCCAACAGAGCTGAACGACGTTTGGAGGTGATGGTCTTCCCCGGGGCTGTCCAAGGGAGCATGGGAGGGATGTTAGTGACAGCCACTGAAGGAGCAGATAGTTTCAGTGTGAGATGGATGTGGTAAACCCAGCACAAGGCTGAAGGCTCAGCGCAGGCTCTCTGTGGGAAGTTTGCCCTGTACTGGGCTGGAGGGAGCAGCAGATGATTCCGTGACTTCTCTTAGCCTCATATAGCAATGTACCAGGGAAAATCATCTCCTTTAGCTTTGTTGCTGAGGTGATGATTTGCCTGGCGCTGGTTCCAGCCCTCCCCTTTGGCATGAAGCAGTGTTTGTGCCATGCATCCTCTCCCTGGGAAAAGCCAGTGCTCAGGCTGGCAATCAGAAAGTCTTAATTGCAAGCAGAGACGTGGGACTTTCTGACGGCACTGATACAGCATTAGCTGCTCCTGTCCTTCACATCTGCGGCTCTAGAGCACCCTCAGCAGGCTCCTGCTGGCCTTCACCACGGAGGTTCGGTCTTGGTTCTATCAGCTTGATTCCCGATGGAAAAATAGACCCTCCCCTGCCAGACCACATGCAGCAAACCAGAGCACACCAGAGCTGAAAGTCCTCCTGTAGCTCTCACAGGTGTCTTATGGCCAAATAACGTCTGTAGGACCACACATCAGGGTTCCCACCACTAGAGAGAGCAGCTGAAGCGAGGGAGAGGAGACACTTTCCTCGCCGTAACTGTCTGTCTGTCTCACTCCAGATACGATGAAGAGCAGAAGAAGTGGGAAGGGGTCCTCCGGGAGATCCAGTATGCCTCTGGTGCCACCTTCCTTCCCGTGCGCCTCAACGTTTTGCGCCTAACGAAGATGTAGCGAGGCATAATTTATTATTATCCTTTTCTTTCCATGTGGGGGAGGGGGGGCTGGGGCAAGGAGGGATGGAGGGAGGTGAGGCCATTGCTTATCAGTGCAGAGAGGTGGCATCTGGGTACCATGTAGGACATTGCATCTGTGATTGGTACCTTTCTCCTTAGTCAAATGGGAAAGGGGGGCAATTATCTTGAAGCCCCGTGGGAACTTGAGGATGCTCACAAGATAATTAGAAAAAGGAGCTGGAACCTGCAAGGAGCTGGGGGAGGTTGAGAAGCATGGAGCAAGAACTTGTTCCAGTCTCGGCAGACAAAACAAAAAGATCACACATTTGTTCTGCTTCTTTCTCCATGGTTTTCCCCTTTTCTCAGCTGCTGTTGAATCTCCCCAACCAACAGTGGAGGCAGGAAGTGGGTCCCAAGGGACTAAGCTGATATTCCCTAAGGAAGGTGGGGGGTAGTGTCTCTAAAGTATTTCCTCACCTAAGGTAGCTGGGAGCATGGTGCTCTACCACCTTGGAGAGGAAAAAGAAGGGTCAAAGTCAAGTGGTACAGGAGAGACCTGGGGGGACTTTAATGAGTTCCCAAGTGCTGCTGGGATGAGAGTTGAAAGTAAAAAGTATGTAAGCATGGGCAGCAGAAATGCCTTGGAAGTTGCGATGAAAACAGTCTTAGTCCTTTGCCTCCACCTTGACTTTGGAACTGAAGAGAGGCCAGGGGCTAAGGTCTGCAGGAGGAGAAGAGTCATGTAAGCAGTAGGGTGGGAAAAGGGGGAGAGATGATCGGGGGAGGCCACGTGAACTCGGCTCCAGCCTTTTGGGCACCTCACCTTCAATCACAGATCACAATGTCCTCACCTATGGCTGGCCAAGTGCTGTTTTTTTCAGAGAAAGGTTTTATATTTATGCTGTTTCTCCTGTTTTTCATGTTCTGACTTTTTTTTTTTTTAAGAGTATTCTAGTTTGCTAAGTACATGGAGATCTCAGACGTGTTTGGCTCAGACAGAGCTTCCCACTGAGGAAAAATGTGTTGGGGTTTTTTTTTTTAAGTTATCCATAATGATGTTTTGATAGAAATATGACTGTACTGGCAGCAGGACAAAGAGCTGCTAGAGCAAAAATCTCCTGATGTCCACACCATCTGACCAGTGGTTTATTAAAAAAAATTAAATTATTAGGCTATTTCCAAAGAAATCCCCTGTGTTTGCATCTTGATAGAGCTGTAACCATGTCCACAGCAACCAAACACAAGGACCAAGCAAAAGCTGTGAAGAACACATGCAGCCAGCCAGCCCCATGGAAAGCCCTCACAGAGCCCCAGCTTCATTCCATACAGTCAGAGAATGGTGTGGGTGGGAAGGGACCTTTAAAGGTCATCTAGACCAACCCCCCTGCACTGAGCAGGGACATCTGCAACCAGAGCAGGTTGCTCAGAGCTCCATCAAGCCTGACTATAAATGTCTCCAGGGATGGGACATTGACCACCTCTCTGGGCAACCTGGGCCAGGGTTTCACCACACTCATCATAAAAGATTTCCTTCTTATATCAAGTCTGAACCTCCCCTCTTTCAGTTTAAAGCCATCACCCTTTGTCCTGTCCCAACAGGCCCTGCTCAAAAGTATCTCCCCATCTTTCTGACAGGCCCCTTGAAGTCCTGAAAGGCCCCCAGAAGGTCTCCCTGGAGCCTTCTCCTCCCCAGGCTGAACCCCCCAGCTCTCCCAGCTTGGCCTTCCAGCAGAGGGGTTCCAGCCCTCCAAGCATTGCTGGGGCTCTTTTTTTCTCCTTCTTTTTCCCCATTTGGGAGCTGAAGGGTCAGCATTCATACCCTTACAGCTGTTCTCCAGAGGTGAGGACTAGAAGCTTACTAGAAGGAAGCTGGATGCCTACATGACCTCATGATACCACAAAGAGGAGTGACAATAATAAAAAAGAACAAATACAAACCTTGCAAAATAATGTCCTCAAGGTGGCATGAAAATGAAGGTATCAAAATAGGCTTGGTTCGGCTCAAAAGGCAGTTGTGGAGAAACTAAAACAGGTTCAGAAGGAAAAACAGTTTGGCACAAGTAAAGGAACCAGAGTCTTGTCCTGGTTTCATTTTAAGGATTTGAAAAGTTGCAGGATAATCTCCTTAGAGGCCAATCACATCAAAACAGAAGTGAAACCTTTTCACAAGACAACTAAATCCAAGGTGACTGGCTGTCACAAAGCAGCTTAAAAAAAAAAAAAAAGAAAAGCAACAAAACCCTTTGAAACAATCAAATGTGTGAAAAAATGCACTGAAAAAAAAAATTAAAAAATAATAATAAAAAAAAATCACCTTCAACACAGTTCTGCAGAAATTCCTGTGGGAGACAGTCAGGCTAATTGAAGATGAATCCACCAAATGTAGAATAGCTCCTGGCAGAAAAGAAAAATAAAAATGAAGAATAAAAAAAAACAACCCATGCCTAGAATAACAATTTTTTTTCAAGTCATCTATTTCAGTGGCAGGATACCACCTCCTGCCTGGGATTGGACACCAACACCTTTGCATCAGCTCTTCTTGCTGGATGCAGAATGGAAAGATGTCCCCCTTGGTCCTAAAAGAGGGTTAATGCCCCTCTACTCATGGCCACCTTGCTTGGCTCTCCAGGGGGAAATCTGGGCCCTCTGAAGTCAACTGTGAATGTTGCTGAGGCTTGATGAGTTGTTATGGTGTGGTCCCTCAATAACAGCTTGGGAAGTGATGATTAAAACGAGTCCTCTTCCTTGGTCACTCACCTCGCAACAATCCACTGGGATTAGCCAATGCTTCTGCATGGTTCACACTCGTTATAAAGCAGATGCCACCACCAGCTCAGGGCAAGAAACCATAAAAGGAAAAATAGCTCTTGTATAAAAGGGCCCAGAAGAGTTTGAAATATCCTACTACTTGAGCAATGAGGGCCAAATCTTAGTGTGTGCAAGGCATCGTTGGCCAAAGGAAGCCAGCAAAGTTGCACATTGCCAAATGAAGGTCTGGCCAGGAGATGTTCACCACTGCCTTGCCAAGAGGCTGCCTCAGTCCAAAGGCAATCGAGGCATCGCTCCTCACTGCTGCTTGGCATTTTCTCAGCTCAGATGCACACAGCTCCAGTGGCAAAGGTACCCCCATGGGTATCTTCTCTGGACAATGCCAGATGCAAAGGAGTAGGTACACCCCAAGGGTGGGGGAAAATCATCTCTCCTTCCATTAGCTTTCTAATGTCAGTGCTGACATTAGCTGGAGAGAATCCCACTGCTCCATTTCCAATTAATAAAAGCCCTGGGTGCTTTTGGATGGGCTCCTTGGTTTCTCCGCTGTCTATAGGAAAAGCTCAGAGATCCCCAGCTCACACAAACCTCCTGGAGACTGGAGGACCCAGGAGCTTGGCCCTCACCTCCCCCCACCACCCCTGGGGCTGTAAGCACTGAGACTCTTCCTCTACCCACCCATCACCCTTTCCTGAAAAGCATATTTTTTGATGGCCTCACAACAGTCTCACTGTCTCATACACACACAAAGTCCCACCTCACCCAACACGAAGTCTATACACATGAAGCAACCCCAGCGGTCAACACGCCCCAAGAAGCCCATCCTTCTGGATTCTGAACCCTCAAGCAATTGCCTGAAAAAGCCTTTCAAAAGAAAAAAAAACAAACTAGCAACACCACAAAACAACAACAAAACAAAAGCAAAATTAAGGTAACAAAGAAAATGGTGGAACTTTAGGTTTTCTTTTATAAAAGACAAATTGTTTATTGATTCAGACCTTCCACTTGCAACCTCTTTGGTAACAGTCATAACACTTCCAGACTGGGAGAACGCAGTGGATAGGCCCAATTCTGACCTCTCACCACTTTCAGAGCTCAGTGACCCCTGACGTGCCTTGGTGAGAAGCCAAAAGCAGGCTTCAAAGCATGGCCGAGGAACTGGCCTCTAGAGACAACCCAAACCAGCCTACCGTGACTCATCTTGCTCATGGGTGGCCCAGAGAACAGCCCCAGCACCCCCAGGCAGAGGATGGCTCCGGTTGGGGATGCACATTGGGCTGTTGATGTCAAGACTGACTGCAAGCTGTGCCCTGGAAGGAAGTTTTGATGCAGCTCTTGGGACCTCCTGGACATCAACAGGGCCATCAACGAAGCAAGACTCGCCTCAGTTGGCCCCATGCTGACGGACTAACTCGACCATTTCAGCCTCCCCCTCATCACACCATGCCAAAGAGAGTAACTGCTGTACTTGGAGTTAAAGATAAACATATATTGATTACACATGGTCATAAAAAAAAAAAAAAAAGTAATAATAATAATAATAATAATAATAATACATTTCCTAGAACATTACTTAAGACGCTTCCGAAAAGCATCCAAGCTTCCCCTCCCCTCCCCACCTTCCCTTGTCTATACAGAATAAAGTGCTTCGTTTAGTTTGTTCACACTGGTAGAGCCACCAAGAACACTCTTTAACTTGGCATATTTTGGGCAAACGATACTAAATTGCCATAAAATAATCAGAGAGCCAAACACCCGGCGTGAGAAACTAGTTTTGAGGCAAGTGCTTGGGCTTTCATTCCTTTCCTTCAAGTTCCATCCTACTGACGTTGTTCTTATTCTTTTTTTTTTTTCTTTTTTTTTTCTTGTTTTCCTTTTTTTTTTTTGAATTATTGTCTTCTTTTGCAAGCTCGACCCAAGCCCTGTCGTGGTGACGCATCACTGGGCAGGGCTGCGTGTGGGGAAGCTCTCTCCATCTGTGTGAACAAAGGGCGTCTGTCCGTCCGTCCTTCCCTCTCGACTTCAGGCAAACCAAGAGTTCAATCAGTGGAGTTGTCTAGCAGCGGATGCTCATCTCTATTGCACTGTCACAGCCGTTCCTGCCCACCGGCCGTCCATCCATCCATCCATCCATCCGTCCATCATCACCTTCCCACCGCGCTGGAGTTATGGCTGTGGTCCGAAGGTCCAGCTGTGCCTCATGGCCATTATGAGGCTAACTGGTCTGTGCTACCAGGCTCCTGGGATATATAAACCAAAAACGACCCTCCCCACGTGACTCCCTCCCTCCCCAGAGTTCAAATGAAGAGGAGGGGAAAAAAAAAATTAATAAAAATTAAAACTCAAACCCGGCCAGGTCTGGGGTGAGGCGTGTGGGCAGAAGGTGGCGTGGTGGCTTATTCATGAAGTGTGTGGTGGAAATCAAACCCCTCTCCACCCCCGCGGTCTGTCGAAGAAGGGATGTGAGAGATTAAGGTGCAAGAGTTTAAAAAAAACCAACCAAACAAACAAACCAAAACAAACATAAAAAGCTTAAAAACAACAGACCCAACTCCAACGCCTCCCACCCCGTCTAATCCAACAGGGCTGGCCGGGATGGACACAGGACGAGGCACTGCAGGAGTGACTCGTTGGAGCTCCTTGTACGTTAATGAAAACCAGACATGAAGACGTTGGGGCTGAGTAAAGGTGTAGACAAAAGGGCTCAGAGGCCGTGTAGGACTCCTGGGAAGTGCCCAGGCCTTGGAGAGGGGAAGGAGCAGCAGGGATCTGGTTCTCCAAAGTGCTGTGTGCATGGTCACATCTCGACGTCTCCAAGTGGCTCTACGAGCAGGCTCGCGAAGGGGATCGGACGCGGCTGGAATCAGTCACTGGGCTTTCTGCTGGGCTTCTAGCCTCAACGTCCAGCTCTCGTCTCACAGTGACGTCCAAGTGGGACAGGTCCTCACTGGGAGAGGATGAACTGGGACAGGGAAAGCCACCTTCAGTTGAGGGGTACAAGGGAGCACATGTTGGCATTGGTGTTTGCTTTTGCGGGGAGGAGGGGGGGGCAGGGAGAACTCTACCAGCCAGGCAGGCTGATGGGCTCCATCACAGAAGAATACATAGGCAAGATGAGGCCTCCTCGGGGTACAATGCTCCCATCCCATCTCAGGGTACAATGCTCCCATCCCATCTCAAGGCTGAGTGTCAGGGATAAGAAGCATAAGGGAACCCAAGGGCATGGGATCTGGGAGGCAGCAGGGGAGGACACTGCATGGACCACTCTACTGAGGCCCTCCAAAATCTCCAAGGGTATCACTGAATGCTTCTCTAAAGCAATCATCTTCCAGTCTGGGTCATGGTCCCTTCAGAAAGCCAACAGCTCTAAGAGCTGAGTGCCCACATCTCTCATGGGTATGTGTTTCAGAAGGCTTTGCACCATCCCAATAAACCCCAGGGTCATGGAGGAAGGACAGCAGAGAAATCTTTGGCACCCACTGGAGAAGGTCAGTATGGCAAGGTGGCTCTGCCATAGATAGCATCCTCTTTTTGCTTAAAGCAGATGGAGATGAGGGTGACCTCACTGGTACTGACTGCAGTGCTGGGGGTCCACAAGATCCCAGCCAACAGGAGGATGACAAGCAGTTTGTTGCTCCAATGTTCTAACACCCAGAGGAGCAGCCAGCTTTCCAGAGATGTCAGGCATGAGGGGGAGGCACCACTCAGCAGGAGGGGACAACAGTCACCTAACCCATCACCTCAAAGAACACTTGTGAGGAACAGCAGATGCTTCCCTGTCCCATCAGGCTAATGCTCCTGCATGTCCCCAGTCAGCAAAGCTCCTGAGCACATGGCTGAATCCTCCCATCTCTACAGGGACAGCCTCAACGCTGCCCAAGCTCCTTGCTGGTTTGGTCCAGGAGATGAAGCACCAAGACTTCTTGCAGAGCCAGATGTGGCTCACTGTCCTCAGCACCCTGCTGTCACCCAGAAGAAGGTGCAAATGAGAAAGGACTCCTGCAGTTCCGTGACCTATCTTCCTTCTTGCCTCCTCGCCTCCTCCATGACCTGACCCATGTCCTCACACATTCACAGTGCTGGCTTTGGGAGCTGCAATGCACCAGCTGCAACAGACCCCAGCTCGTGGCCAGCACCTCGCTGCCCATACTGGATGCTCTGCAAGCCCTGCAGTGCTCCCAGCAATCTCCCCAGCTCCGAAAGGGGACACTTCCCTAGGCAGGGAGACCACACAGCCGTGGTCAGGCCAATACATGACACCCAAGGGCAGAGCATGGCAGCGTGAGACTCAACGAGGACCTCAGTGTCCAACAAAATGGTAACAGCAAAACCTTCCTTGTCTCCTCCTCTGCCAGCTTGAAGCCAGCCTGAGTAAGCAAAACCCAAGACCAGCTCAACTTCAACAAACACAATGTGGCCAGAGAAGCACTAACCAATGCCACAGGGCATCACCAAACCAACCACGGCCCTCACTGGTCCTTTCTGGTTCCCACCAAGCGAGGGCAGGGCAATGGATGACAACCCCGCGGGGAGAGGCGAGGCTTGGCAGAACAACACGGGCAACAAGTTGGGACATTGTCATCAGGCTGAACGTGGTCCTCCTTTAGCTCTGAACCTTGTGATGGGACCCGAGCTGGAGCTCACCCATTGGTCGGGGGTTTATTCGAATTGTTAAGGCACTATTCTGGGCTGATTCTGACAAGAAATGGTGGCATCCCCCTCCTCTGTCCCAAGCCACCCACCCACCTGTCCCAAAGCCACCTGAGCCCACCTGGGAACACCTCACCAACACCAACACACCCTCAGGAGCCCAGCTCCTGCTGGGATGAGCAGAAAGGGCACCCCAGAGCCCAGCTCCCCTTTTGGGCACCTCAAAACAAAGCCAGCAGCGAGCCCCAAAACGCAAGGTCGGTGTTTGTGCCGTCTCCTACCGAGCTGGAAACCCCCTGGCGAGGGAAGAAAGATGCAGTTGAGAGCTGCTAACGAGAGCGGGCCAACGACACTCCGACTGGGACCCCCACTCGTTTTGCCACAGGCCACCGGGGCTGGCAGGGGCTCCTCCGTGCTTCCCACCTCTCAACTTTTCAGGGATAAAAGAGCCTGAATTGGAAAGCCCAGCTTTACAGTACAGGGATTCAAGCACCACTAGCTCGGTAACGGCTTCGGATAAATATGGCGGCACCAGCAGGCGAGCGGGCACGTGGCACCGGCCAGCTCGGCCCCGCTACCCCGAGCCCCGGTCCCGGCACCACATGGGATAATGGAACGGAGAGTGACACCTTTTACCTACACCCTTAGGGATGGACGGACGGACGGATGGACGGTGGTTCCCACCCCGACCCCGCAACATCCACGCTCCTCGGGGTGGAGGGGTGTGGGGGCTCCTCCTGCTCCCCCCTCTCCGTGGAGAATGATGGGTGAGAAAAAGGAAAAAACAAAACAAAACAAACCAACCACAAAAAAAAAAAAAAAAAAAAAAAGCAACCAAAAACAAAAGGAGGAGGAAGGGGGTTTGGGAGCAAGAAAAGGCTTGGCGCCCCAGGGGGGGACCAGTCAGTGCGGGCGCTTGGCCGGGGTGGGGGGCACCTAGTTGTTGTTTGAATTTACCCTCCCCGCGGGAAACAGGGGAGGGGGCGGCGGTAGGTGAGGAGGAGGAGGCAGGGTCTGTGGAAGGGGATGAAGCAGCGGCAGGGGCAGGGGGGAAATGCCGGGGCCGGGAGGGAGCGAGGCCGGGCTGGCGGCGGGTTGGGGGGCGGCCGTGTCCAAAGCCAAAGGGTTGCTGACGCGGAAACATTTCTCCTTGTGGGCTTTGAGCATGTTGGAGAAGCGGAAGCGCTGGCCGCAGACGTCGCAGGGATAGGGCTTCTCGCCAGTGTGGGTCCGGCGGTGCCGCTTCATGTTGGGGCGGCTGGTGAAGCTCTTCCCGCAGATCTCACAGATGTAGGGCTTCTCTCCTAAGGATCAGAGGATTGTTTTGCTTGGAAAAGACCTTTCAGATCAACTGTTCCCCCAGCACTGCCAGGGCACCACTAAACTATGTCCCTCAGCACCACAGCTCCACGGCTTGGAAACTCCTCCAGGGATCATGGGGACTGCAGCCCTGCCCTGGGCAGCCTGGGACAGGCCTGGGCAACCCTCAAGGGTTCCTCTAGGGTTCACTGTTCCTCAGCGCCAGCCTAAACCTCCCATGGGGAAAATTAAGTCTGATTCCTCTTGTCCTGTCACTTGTACCTTAGGAGAAGAGCCCGACCACCCCTGGCTTCAACCTCCTGTCAGGGAGCTGTCGAGAGCCAGAAAGTCTCCCTTGAGCCTCCTCTGCTCCAGACTGAACAACCCCAGGTCCCTCAGCCACCCCTCAACAGACCTGTGCTCTAGACCAGCTTCATTGCCCTTTTTTGGATAGGCTCCAGCATCTCAGATAAAGGAAGATGGATGAGAAACTGATCACCTGACCATCCCCCTGCCAAAACCCTATCCCAACATCCACCCAAAGATGCTACCCCCATCCCATTGCTCTTTCCTCAAGGCCCCTTGCCTGCAGGGGCTGGGGACAAAGTGGAGAGCTCTTACCCGTGTGTGTCTTCATGTGCTCATCAAAGTACTGCTTCATGTTGAAGTCCTTGCCACACCACTGGCACATGAACTGCTTGTGGCCAATGTGGATGCTCATGTGGGAGCGCAGCTGGTACTTGTACTGGAAGCGCTCGTTGCAGTTCTGCGGAAGCAAGAGGGGGAATGAGCTGTTGATGAGCACCCAAAACACACCCCACATCCCACCCAAATTACCAGCATGTTGGAGCAGGGCAGAAATCACTTTTTTTTTTTTTTTTTTTTCCCCCAAAAGAACCCAAATAATTGGCTTTTCAGGCCGTACCCAGCCAGATATGCAGGCTGGATGGGCTCAGGGTGCGATGCAGGGTCCAGACACTGGAGGGACAGATGCTGGCACTGGACAAGTTTCATCACAGGGTTGGTGGGTTCCTCAAAGCAGGAGGGGATTCAAAGTTTGGAAGTGCATAGGAGCATCTCTACAGCTGCACTGGCACAAAGCTTGGGGAAGGCCCAAGAAGTAGAAGTTCTTACCCCAGATCAGCATTTTTGTCCTTGTCTGAGAAGACACAGGGTGGGATGAGACCCAGGACCTTACCTCGCATTTAAAAGGCTTTTCCCCAGAGTGCTGGAGGGAATGGACCTTGAGGGACATGCTGCGCTTGAAGGACTTCCCACAAGTCTCGCAGGTGAACGGCATGTCCTTGGTGTGAGCTGAAGCAGGGAGAAGCAGGGTGAGGCCCCTCCCCTTCAGCATCCATCTCCCCAAATCCTGGCTGCTGCTCCCAACGCGGGCATCCAAACCCAGCAAACCCAAAGCGACCTCGGGAAGACGTGCGGCAGTGACATTCCAGGTACTCCCACAATTTCCTGCCAGTCCCAGTCACCCCAACCCCCTTTTTTTGGATCTCTTTAGTGCCTGCAAGCCCCAGGGACTCAACAGCCACTGACATATGCAATTTGCTTTTCAAAGCCCGGTGCTGGTGTGGTCTGCTCCTCTTTGACAAGGGAAGGGTGGTTACACTTCAAACCCTCCTTTGTTCACCTCCAAGGTCCCTTTTTCTTCTGGTTAAAGAAAGTAAATGAGACTCCACAGCACCACGCCTGATCACTCCAGACCCAGCACTGTGCAGACAGAGGTTCAACAATAAACACCAGGCCAAACCTCAAGGCCCCTGCACTGACGTGAGAAAGCTGACCCAAGCGTAAGCCCAGCCCTAAAATCCCAACACAACAGTGACAAAAAAACCACCCTTATTTGCCAAAATGATGTAAGAACACCCCTAAAAAAATCCCCCCATGGCACCGGTGCCTCCCGCACTCACCAACCATGTGTTTGCGCACGTGGGCCATGGTGTAGAACTTCTTCTCGCAGATCTCGCAGGAGAACTTCTTCTCAGCATAGCCATGGACGATCTTGTTGTGCTCGTGGAGGGACCAGAGCTTCTTGAACCCCTTCCCACATGTCACGCACTGCAAGGAGAAAGGGGGTGGGTAGGGAAGCAGGAGAAGGTGCCCAGGCATCACGGGTATTTTCATTTGACCAGGCTATCAGCTTCACCCACCAAAAGGGAACATCACTATGAAACCTACAGCTAAGACACTGAACATCATAACGCCCAACAACTCTGTTACAGACCTTGCCACTTCAAAACCTCCAACGTTCCAATTTCTAGCCGTTGGATGAGGAAGGGACAAGGACTTTCCAGGGAAGGACGTGGCATCTCCATCAACGGCTGTACTAGGACTTGCATAAGGAGCAGCTCACACACCATGGCCCTATTCCAAACTAGGGATTTTATTCTTGCATGCCATGAGGCTGTTCCATAAAAGAGAAAAAAAAAAAAAAAGTCAATCCTCTGTGCATTAGAAGGTTCCAAAGAACATGGGAAGAAAGAGAAGCCCGAACTAGGGCAGCACAGCTTCAGCCTTCAGCAGATATTATGGATACTTTGCCACTAAATGAGTTTTCCAAACATCCAAATGGACCAAAATGGACCCAAAAACCAGTCCCTCAGCCCAAGCAGAACAACACAATGTGCTAAGTCTCCCGAGAAGTTATGGTAGAGATTTGCCTCAGCTCCAACAAGATCAATGGTTCTCTTGAAGTCCCCAAGCAAAGCTCCACCTTCAGCATGAGATTTGTTTGAAGCACATGAGATCAGTTTGGTGCTGGGGGAAACACAGGAGAGCCAAGTCCACACAAGAAACCATTGCTGGAGTGCAGAGTTATGGACAGGACTCAGCTCAGGACCCTGCCAAGAGTCACAGGCTTCTCTTTCCTCCAAGGGTCAACTCATTCCCCTTCATCTCTCCCTGACTCATCTTCCTCTTGGCCAAGAGGGATAACACCATCCCTGCTCCTCACAGATGCATTGAGAAAATAATCCATACCTTGGAGGCATCTCACCATAGTGTGGCTGAGTGGTACCAGTAAGCCCTGGGAGGGATTCCTTCAGCTTCTCCTCCTACCCTGAGGAACAGATACTCCCTGATGGGCTTCAGACAAATTTTGCACCGAATGAGGCTGCGATACCATGGAAAATATCCCATTATGCCATGTGGTGACAGTATCTCTCCATATATCTTTATATCCAGGTGCCTGAGAGGCAAAATTAGGGTCACAGAGACATTCCCAACACTGACCTTCTTCATCTTGCCATCCCTGAAGACCACCATGAGCAGTCCCCCAAGTTTTACTCCTCCTAAGTATCTGTTTCCACAGATCAGAACAGTTTTGTTGCTGCTTTAAGAGACATTTCAGGACAAATTCAGGACCAGAGCCTGACATCAAAGACACATCAATAACCATTTTCTCCACTTGAAATAAAAAAGGCTGCAGAGGAATTTTAAAATTAAAGGTAGAGGGAAAGCAGCAGATGTTGGAAAGCCCCCAGGCTGGGACCAAGCACCCTGAGCTCTGTTTCCTCAGTGCTGACAAAAAAGCATCACTTGAAAATGTGGAAGTAACGTTCAAATGAGGAAGAGGGTGGGAAATGAGAAGATAAATTCTCATAGATTAAGAGGCAAACCACACTGACGTTGGCCAAGAAAGTGTTTGAGAAGCAACGCAGTGAAGCAAAGGACAAATCATTTCTCAGGTGACAGAGGCAGGAAGCCTGCTGCAGTGTCCTCAGGGGTGGGAAATGATCACAGGGAGTGAGGTGAAGTCTCACACCTAAAGAGTTATGGATGAAACGGGGGCAAAACAAGGAAAGAAAGCATCAGACCTGATCGGGATAGGAGGGATGGTCCCCCTGTGGATCTGGTTAAAAAAAATCCAAAGAAACAAGAAATAGAGACTGTCCTATAATGGCACAGAGTAAAAAAGAATTAAAAAAAAACCCTTTTCCATCCAGCTGTACTTCCACAGTATACTGATAAAGTTATTCAATATTCTCAGGGCAAATGGAGTGAATTTAGTTCTTTGCAAAATGAAAAATGCTCAACTCAGTGCGAGGTAACGATCCACGTCTTTCAACAGACAGTGGTCACCACACAGGCAGCTGTGGTTCATCCTATTCAGAAATGACCTGGAAAAGGGGGGCAGAAGAAAGCCATGAGGTGGTAGCCCCATGTTATGCATCAGGAAAGCAGATGAGGCTGAAGAAAACTTCTAGAAAAACTCATTTTTAGCAGCACAGGCTTCCCCGCAGACTCCAAAACAGTCACCACCATGCAGGTGTCAGAGCTGCACCTGCTCAGTAGTGGGAAAAAGCATCCAAAAGGCAACTTCAGGGCTGTGAATTCTTCAGGAAGAAGGACCAAAGGGTCAGCGTGGCCAGCAGAGACGAGATCACTCCTGCCTCCATATTCCCCACGTGCCCCAATGCCAAGATCTGCTCCATTCCCCATTTTACCTGGGGTGCCAATGGCGAAGGGCGCCAGGAGCACTTGGGTGGTGTCACCTTCATCAAGGAGAGCCACGAGATCATCAAAAACCTGGTCACTGGTGGGAAGGATGATCACAGAATCACAGAATGGTAGGGGTTTGAAGGGACCTTGAAAGATCATCTAGTCCAACCCCCCTGCCAGAGCAGGATCCTCTAGACCAGGTCACACAGGAGCGGGTCCAGGAGGGGTTTGAATGTCTCCAGAAAAGGAGACTCCACAACCTCTCTGGGCAGCCCATTCCAGTGTTCTGTCACCCTCACCATGATAAAGTCTCTCCTTACGTTTACATGGAACCTCCTATGGTCCAGCTTGTACCCATTGCCCCTTGTCCTGTCATTTGACATCACTGAGAAGAGCCTGACTCCATCCTCCTGACACTCAACCTTTATATATTTCTAAACATGAATGAGGTCACCCCTCAGTCTCCCCTTCTCCAAGCTCAAGAGACCCAGCTCCCTCAGCCTTTCCTCAGAAGGGAGATGTTCCACTCCCTTCATCATCTTGGTGGCTCTGCGCTGGGCTCTTTCAAGCAGGTAGTGCACAAAGCTCTGCAGAAGTCAGTATTTATTTAACAAGTAGCATCAGCATCGTGCAAAACAACTCATCATGGATTTGGAGATGGGATGGATAGAGGGGTCTGCAGGAACACATGGGTTCAGGGTGCCCATCCATCCCCAGCCCCACCCCAAATTGCCCTGATTTAACGGAGTCAATTTGCAAACGCGGGACCTTGTGAGCATCAGGCAAAGGACACGCCCAGCCCAAGCCCACACACATGGATGTCAAACACACCCGGCAACTTGCTAAAACGCCAGCTCAAGAGCTCAAAAGGCAGATTAAACCCATTATAACTCATGTCAGCAAATCTCTGAATTAAGCTGAAATTGGTTTCAGCCCGGGTGGGAACGGTTGGAGCGCATCTCCACCAGCGGCTCGCCAAGTTTTATCCAGATTAACGGGATAAACTCAAAAGAAAAATTACTCCATGTTTCCACCCAGCCGGTCAAGGGCAAGCCACAGTCCCCCTGGAACAAATCCTCCAGTCCCATGACACCCTGAGCCTGAATACGAGTCACGGGAAAAGCAAGGTCGCCTCCCAATCTGCCACGTGCCAAGCGCAACATCAAAGATATTATTTAAGCACGAGCCCACCCACGGTGTAACTGGGTGGGATGTTCTCCACGGTGGGTGGGATGTCCTATCATGGTGGGACGCTCATTTGATGGGATGTTCCCACTTTGGTGGGAAGTCTATCCCTAGCGGGACATGCCCAGGGCTGGCTCACCTGGATGTTCTTCTCGCAGTCGGTCTGGTGGTGAAGCAGCAGCTCGCTCTCGAGCAAGAAGCGTTTGCCGCACTTGTCGCAGATCTGCATGCGGCTGTGCGTGACGTTCATGTGCTTCTCCAGGTACCAGCGGTTGTTGAAGACCCGGGGACACTTCTTGCATGGGTAGTGCTGCTTCTCCTCCAGCTTCACTTTCTGGCCCAAACCATCCTGTTCCTTTTTCCTCTTCCTCCCTCGCTGGCCTTCCTCTTCCTCCTCCTCCTCCTCTTCCACCTTGGCTATCTCCTGGGACCTGGTTGCCATGGCAGGTTTGGTGGCTTTGGACGCACGGCTGCCCCTGCGGGGCTGCCCACCCTTCTCCCTTTTCACCTCCGACGCGTCTTCATCGTCGTCATCATCATCCTCTTCTTCCGTCGTCTCCTCCAGGTCTTCCTCCTCGCTGCGCTCCTCCTCTTCCTCCTCACCCACCTCTGCGTCCTCCTCCTCTTCTTCCTCCTCCTCTCCTTCCTCGTTCTCCTCCTCCCCATCCTCCTCCGTGTCCCGCCCATCGCCGTCAGGCCGCCCCATCACAGCCGCCTCGCTGGCGGCTGCCTTCCCCTCCATGCCCTTGGAGACGTTGAGGGTCTGGTTGTTGAGGTTCACCTCCACGATGATCTGCTCCCGGTTGTACGAGCCCTGGCTGTCCAGGTCCTCCTCGGACTCTTCGCCTTCCATCTTACAGACAGCGCCCGGCCCACCATCCTTCTCCTCCTTGTAGTACTGCTTGGCTGGACCAGGGGGGAGCGTCCCACCACCGGCTCCATCTTCCACCCGCACCGAGTAGGGGTCGTTCCCCTCCCGAGCGTAGATTTTGGGATGAGGAGCATCCACCTCCTGCTTGATCTCGCAGTAGTAGGGGGTAGGTCCAGTGCAGCCCTCGGCAGGCAGGGCCATGTCGGCAGCCAGGCTGAGCGAGCGGGTGTCGAGAAGGTCCTGGCAGGAGGAGGCGATGTTGTTCATCTGCAGCACGGCGGCCGCGTTCAGCACGTCCTGCACATTGCAGGAGTTGACGAGGAGCTTGGAAGTGTAGATGAAGTTGAGGATCTGCTGGAGGCCCTGCGAGGTGAGGGCCTCCAGAGAGAGCTCCACACGCTGCAGCTGCTTGTTCTGGGTGAAGAGGGAGTGGAAGAACTGGCTGTAGGCCGCCAGAACCCCCTTGTGCGCCGGGAAGATGCTCTTGTGCTGCACCAGCACGATGTCCACGTCACACAGGTCCGGCTGAAAGAGGCGTTGCTCGTTCAGTCTGTCCATCAAACACGTGAAGTGGAGGGCTACATCCTCCACCAAGGAGTACTCAGCCGAAGGGTAGTCAGTCGTTTTTTCGACTATCAGCTGTGGGGAAGAAGGAAATAAAATCACTCAAGAGGGCTCCTTCCCCAGAAAATCACCTGCCTGGCCATGCCGCCCATCCCTGTCCATGCATCCCAAGTCAGAGATGCCAACTGAGAAGCTCCACTGCCAGCCTCCAGCTTGGAGATGCCAACCAGGAAGCTCCACCACCAGCCCCAGCCTAGAAACTCCAAGAAGCTCTAACACCAGGCCCAGCTTGGAGATGCCAAACAAAAAGCTCCACCACCAGGCCCACCCTGGGACACCAACCAAGGTGCTCCATCACCAACTTGAGTCTGGGAGACTCAACCAAGGAGGACAAAGCCCAACGAAAGGACAGGCCAAGACCACACGAGCAGTCATTGACAACCCTCCAGCCTGGGTAGGAAGCACCATGACCACCCCACCACCAAGGAAGTTCAAATCCTGGTTTCAGCTGTCCACATTCACATGGAGGAGACGTCACACAGGAGAGGGGATGCCTCAACCACCTGAACAAGATGAAGACTACCAGTGTCAGCGGGGGGACATCAGCCAGTGGCTCACAAAGCCAATTTTATGCACCAGCTGAGATTGAACCTGTCCATCTTCACCTCTTTCTTCCTCACTGCTGCAGAACATGACCAAAGCCATGGTGGAGGTGGAGGGTTCAACCTCCTGGATTTATCCTGCAACTCCTGCTCTAGAAAGAGCTTCTCAGATCCCATTTGTTTGGTTTGTTCTTTCTGGGGCAAACAGCAGCTCTCAATCAATAGACAAATTCCAAGCGAGACACGTTTTTGTTCCTCTCTCTCTATTTTTTCGGTGAGCCAAAGGCAAAAAGCATTTCAATAATAAGGAAGGGTGTTTTCTTCTCTCTTCTCTTAACAAGGCAAAAAAAAAAAAACAAAAAAAAACCCCACAAAACTTTCCCAACCCTGCCAACGTTTTTCATTTTAACGGAATTTCTGCTCTGCAACCAACCCGCCCACCCAACGGGGTCCTCAGCTTCGCGTGGCCCCAGAGAATCCCAGCTGAACATGGGGGAAAGCAGGGAAAAAAAAGAGATTTTTCTTTTTCCCAAACCCCTTGGATCTGCAGCCTGGCGTGGGGTAACGAGGTAGTAAAAGGCGGGGGCCTCACATTCTAGAAGTGTTTTGTCTTGATACATTTTATTTGACAGCCAT
>JANHGN010003801.1:0-27890 GCA_024605025.1 Megaceryle maxima | reverse complement strand
AAAAACCCCAAACCAAACCAAAAAAACAACCAACAACAACAAAAAAACAGACAACCCCCCCATGCACACACAAAAAAACCACACAACCCCCCCACACACAAACAAACAAACAAACAAAACCCCAACCAACCAAAAAAATAAACAGGCACATGCATGTGTGCATGCAGCAAAGTTCACCCTGAAGGAAGGATATCTGGGCACCCCATGACCAGCCAGGTACTAACTCAACAGCTCCATGGGGGGCTGGGCCCTGGTGCGGAACAGAGTGAGACATTCCCTAAGGCCAGGACCTGGTGCTCATAGACACTGGCTGCCCCACAGTGAGAAATGAAGGCAGGAGGGGCTGAGGAGCTCCCTGGTCTTGCAAAATAAGGCAAGGAGAGCACAGACTGGGCCAGCAGCATCTGATGAAGGGAAAATATGGCACAGAGCAACTCAACAATGGGCATGACAGATGCTGGGGTGCTGAGAAGGGACTGTGGTGAGACCTGGGCATGGGGAATGGGTGAAGGCAGCACCTGCCATGGCAGCAGCTAGCTGAACCCTGGTGACATGCCCTGGGTCTGTCCCATGCAGCATGGGCACCTACCTCCTACAACTGCCCCTCACTGCAGCCCCTGCTCCCAGCACTTGGAGGCAGACACCCCAGCACTAGATCTGGGGGACCTACAAGTACTGACCTGGGGACACAATCACCTCCACGTGGGCACTTCTATCAAACTTCATTCTTCCTGTTCGCACCCCACAGATGTAGGTGCCCGCATCCCCCTCAGTCAGGCCCTCCACAGTCACCGTGAAAACTCTCCGGGCACGATTGTCCCAGATGGAGAATCGGTCCTGCCGCACCATGGGCTGCTGCTCCGAGGTGATGACGATGTCAGTAGCACAGGTATAAAATGTTCCTGGTTTGCACCAGAATTTCGGATTCTTCTCATCGCCAGCTTGGTACTTGCAGGTCACCGAGAGGGAATCCCCCAGGAATCCCCGCACAATTCTGGGCCCCTTCACCGCCCAGCAGCCTGCGGAGACACACGGAGGACCGGGAGTGTTGCAGCCCCACCGACACCTTCCACCCTGCCCATCGGCGCCTCCCCCCCGGCGCCTCTCAGAGAGTCGGCGGCTCCGGCCCGGCTTTACCTGGCAGTAGGGCCCACACGAGCAGTGGCAGAAGGCGCATAGCCGCTACGGGACGACGGGCTTCGGCGTCTTGCCGAGCTCGGTTACGGTCCGCGGGCTCCCGCCTGCCACCGGGCCGCACCCGCGGCCCCGTACGTCCCACTAGGGGCGGAGCGCCAGGACCCCCGGGGCCGCCGGAGAGAAGAGACAGAGCCGCGGTGCGGTGCTGAACAAGCTTTATTGCAGCCGGGACGGGCCAGGAGGGCTCCGGTGCTCAACCCCTTCCACCCGCACCATCGGGGCCGGGACGGAGCGGCGGCGGCTGCGGCCGCGGCCGTTGCTGTGGGGTCCCCGAAAGGGCCTCAGCCGCGCCGCAGGGCACCCAGAGCACGGCTCAGGTACTGGCCAGCAGCACCAGCACCTGCAGCCCGGCCAGCACCAGGAAGTAGGGGAAGGCGCCGGGGATCCCTTGCAAAGCGTCTGTCGCCGAGGTGGGCAGCCGGGGGCTGGCAGGAGGGGTGGCAGGAGCTGGACTGAACATCGAGGCTGCAAATGCAAAGAGGAGATGCTGAGGGTGCCAGCTGGTCACTGACACACCCTTGTCCCTCTCCATCTCCCCACAGCCAGGGTACCTCCTCCCTCAGCCCAGCCGCCAGTGCAGTGGTCACTGGGGATGTGCAGGGGGGATATGCAGGGAATGACCTGGGGACACGATCACCTCCACATGGTCAATCTCATCAAACTTGGTTATTCCCGTTCGCACACCACAGCTGTAGTTGCCCGCATCCCCCTCAGTCAGGCCCTCCACAGTCACCGTGAACACTCTCTGGGCACGATTGTCCCAGATGGAGAATCGGTCCTGCCGCACCATGGGCTGCTGCTCCGAGGTGATGACGATGTCATTAGCACAGGTATAAACTGTTCCTGGTCTGCACCAATATTTCGGCTTCATCTCCCGTCCGGGCTGGTATGTGCAGTTTACTGATAGGGACCCCCCCAAGAATCCCCGCACAATGCCAGGCCCTGTCACTGCCCAGCAACCTGTGGAGACACAGGACAGCATGAGTGCTACTGCTACACCAACACCTCCTGCCCTGTCAGGCTGGTGTGGCCTTGAGCCCCTGGGGTCCCCTCAGCCCTACCTGGCAGCAACATCCAGGAGAGCAGCAGCAGGAACCACATGGGCAGGCTGGCTCTGGTGTGCAACCCTCTCACCCTTCACGTTTCTTCTTTGCTGTGCCTCTTGGGGCTTTGTTTCCTCTTCCGCCTGTGGCACCAAACCTGTTGCTGATGGAAATGTAGCAAGGGAGTGGAGCTTCTTGTTTCCTCTGGTCTCAGCTGACTTCCCACCTCCCCCATCACCAAAAGCACTGCTCTGCCCTGTCCCCTGATCCCTGCTGCCACACTTCTGCTCACACTCCTGCCCCTGCCCCAGGGGCTCTCCTTTCTGCCCCCAGCACAGCCACCATGCTGAGGCACCATCCTGTCTCTTCCTGCCTCTCTGCCACACTGCCCAAACTCTCTGGCCATGACGGGCACCCAGTGGAGGTTCTGCCTCTCAAGGGGTGTCTCAGCCCTGCACAAGGACCCCCTGAGCTCCAAACATGTCCCCAGACTGGGGACAGTGCTCCTGCATGGGAACCCTGTCCCCCCATGGGAAATAAATGGAGGGAGCCCCATCCTCCTATCCCTGTGCAGCTGGATGTGAGCACCCATCCCTGCTGCCCTGGCCAGGATGTAGGCCCTGGGCTGTCCCCAGCACAACCTCTCTGTGGCTCAGTAGCCCCATGCCCAGTGCCCTGACCAGACAATAAACTTACCAGACAATAAACAAGGAGCTGGGACCCAGCAGGTGGAAGCACAGGTCTGGCCCCCATTGTCCCAGTGGACTGCCAGCAGGAGCAGGCAGCAGGGTGGACAGGAGAGTGAGATGTGGGACACAAAGCCAGGTTCCCCAGCTTGGTCCCTCACAGGTGGCCAAACTGCTGCATCTGCAGGGGAGGTTTTAACACATGGGGCTGGAGCAGGCTGCAAGTTCCTGGTTCGTGCTTGCTCTTGGCACCTTGGACATTTTGGTTCCTTAAACAAAGCTGAGGAGGTAAAACTATCCCTCAAAGCTTTCTGAGGAGACTGTGATGAAGCTGATAGTGCCATGAAGTGTGGGATGTTATGTAGTCCAGGGGGAGTGAACTGCCACACTGCTCCACCAGCTCTCACTGCTGGTGCCACACATAAAGAGGGTTCCTTCAGGGTTACTGCGGTGTGCAAGTGCCTGCTTTTTGGAGACACAACCTGGAAAATAATAGGAGTAATAAGAAAAGGAAAAGGAGCCCAGAGTGCAGATGGGTGATATGTGAGCTTCACTCTCAGACTGAGGGTAGAAAGTTGCTGTAGTAGGGGAGACAGTTGTAGAAGGACACTGTTCCCTGGCTCTTGCTCAACTGGAGATGGTCATTTCATGGCACCTCACAGGGCTGAGGGATCCTCTCCCTGTGCTGGGGCTCAGCCAGGCTGTGGTGGAGCGGGCACCTGTGAGGTCCCCTGTGACCCCATGTCTCCCACAACCATGCCACAGCATGTCCCCACAGCCCCCCACATCAGCAACAGCAGCCACCAGCATCCTGGGCAGTGCAGGCAGCTGAAGAAGGGAGCAGGCAGACAGACAGACATAGGCCACTGCAGGATACCCAGGCTTTATTGTAAAATTGTCCTCAGTTGGCAGCTCCAGCTGAGCAGATGCAGGCTCTCTGTAACCCAAACCTTCCCCTCTCCAGTGCAGTAGTTGCCAGGAAGTGCTGAGGCTTCACAGGGAGAGAAGGACCCAGAACCAAGCAGGTCCTGGCATGGGACAGCTGTGAGGGGTGGCACAACCCTGGCAGGGTGGAAGCCAAGGAAGCAGGAGTGTGTCCCTGTGGCTCCAAGGTGGTCAGGGTGGGTGGGCAGCCCGGTGCCCTGCTGCTGCTGGCCTCCTCGAAGAGCTGCGCGTTTTCCTGGTTGTGGTTTCCATGCCGGCTCCTCACCCAGGCAGCACCACAGGCCAGGGCCAGAGCCATGAGAACTTTCATGCTGACGAGGAGCAGCAAGTGGGTAACACCAAGCTGGGACCTGGGCAGGAGAAAGGAGATGATGCTAGAGCTTGAGTAGGGACTGGGCAATGAGGATGGGGACTGGGGCACTGACAGCCACCCCACTTACCCCCAGGATGCTCTTTGGGGCTGCTGCAACCTAAGGGAACTGGGACTGGGGGATGCATGCAGGGGAAAAGGTGTCTTATGCTGGGGGATGATGTTGGGGGCTTGCTCAAACCTTGAGCCCTTACTTACTGCACTGGAGGCTCTTCACAGGCTGTAGGGCACACTGAGCTGGTGGTCACTGGGCTCACATTGTTGCCCTCCATTGTGGTTGAAACAGCTGTGAAGAAAACACAGAGTCAGGGAAAAGTGGAGAACCCCCTGCAGCCCATCCTGCCCCCTGCACAGGGCATCTCTGACCATGGAGGTGCAAGAGGTGGAGATGGGGGTCTCTGGGCAATGCACTGGGCACCGAGGAGGAGAAGGAAGTAAAAGGGGGGTTTTCCTGGGAGGGACTGGGAACCCCAAAGAAGGGGCTTGTGGAAGCAGAGATGCTTAAGAGGAGTGAGGGAGAGGGTCTGCTCTGCACTAACATCTGTACAACATGCTCTGTCCCTCCTCTGAAGCTTCACTGGGGCAGCCTCCAGCAGGTCTCAGTGCCTGTGAGGAGCTTTTTTTTGCTTTGACAACCCCTGTGTTCCCCTGGCTGGAGAGTCCCCGTCCCCAGTGCTGTGACACAAGTCATAGGCTCCATCAGACACCCCTGCTGTGCTGCCAGCCCGAATTTACCTGCAGAGACTATCACCTTGGTCGTGTACCTCAGGTTGAACCATAGCCTCCTCTTCACCCCACAGGAATACCAGCCTGCATCCTCCGGTGTGACACCACCCAGAGTCACAGTGAATGAATGTGACATGTGGTTGTCCCTGATGGACACCCTGCCCTGTGTCACTGTCACCTCTGAGCCATTGGTTTGGGTGATGTAGCTGAAGCAAAACCAGAGGAAGCCTGGGCGGCACCAGTACTTGGGGTAGAGCTCATAACCTGGCTTGTAGACACAGGACACTGCCAGTGAGCCATCCAGCTTGGCTGTCACCTGTGCAGGGCCCGTCATCGCCCAGCCACCTGCGGGAGACACAGAGAGGTGCTGCAAGCACAGTACTGAGGCATTGCCTCAGGGAACTGGGAGGGATTGGAGCCTGGGGTGCTCAGGGACACCCTGTCACGAGGGAGGCTGTGTTCATGCACTCAGGGAGTTGTGATGAGATGAGATGAGATGTCCCCAGACATTAAAAATAATCCCCATCAAGCATGTGTGCTATTAAATGATCAAAAAGCCTGATTACCAGGGTTCATGTGACAACCCCACAAGCATATCTCAGAGATCACGCCTGGTAGCTGTCCACTGGCCACAAGAAAAGTATGATATCAGCTGGGCTCTCGCTGTAACACACTTGCTGTGGCCTTCTGGGATGGCTTGGTCCCCCTCAGCCTCTCTAGCTCTGCCAAAGCCCATGGGGTGGGAACTACCTGATCCATGCTCCCAGGTCTCACCTGGGAAAAGGGTCCAAACCAGGAAAATCCTCATTTTCCAGCTTCCGACTCCCAGTGTGGACTTCTCTTTGCAGTCACTCATGTAGCAGCAGCCAGTGGGACAGAGCAGGGTTCACACATGCATGGGTGTTCCAGGAGTTTCCCAAGCGTCTTTCTCGCCTTGCTTCCTTGGGCAGTGTTTACCCGCAGACCCTGGATGTCTGTTTTAAAGGCAATGGCTTCCTCCCCTTCACCCAGGGACCATGACTCACTCTGGGGGTGTCTTGTGAGAAACACCCTCTGCTTCACTCTGAAATAGCCACTGGTTCCTGTAAAAATGTCAAAATGCAGCGGGTTCCTCTGCTGTGATGCCTGTCCCAGCAGGAACACAGCCCCTTCCCCATGCTCAGAGCACGAAGGGCTTTGGAGGGCTTGGCAAGGGGGACAGGCCAGACTGGGGGTCTGGGGAGCAGGGTAGATTGAATGCAGGTCAGCCCCTGTGGATGGACTGGTTGGGACTGCTGGGATTCTCTCCCAGTTCTGAAGAACTGGGATGACGTACTGGGATGATGCACTGAGTTGATGAGAGTCATCCCCACTGCGCTGCAACTCTCTGGCTCCTGAGCAAGCTGCCAGTGTGAACTGGGCTGCCTTTGTTTGTTTGCTCAAGCAGAAGTGTCTCATTTCCCCCCCAAAACTGCCTTTTTTGGCACAGCCATAGGTTTTGAGTGACAGTGCTGCTTTTGTCCCAGAATTAAATGCTTCCACTGAAAGTTTCAGAAACCCAAACACAAAAAGCAGACTCGCTTCCCTGGCAGCTGCCTTGCTGACAGCTTTTTTCCTTGATGCCCCTTGGAAAGAGCAGAAAGCCCTGGCCCTGCCAGAGGCTGAGGATGCTCCTTCCTCCTGTTCTGTCCCCTCCCTGCCCCCTTGCCATGGGAAAAGGAAGCTCTGGATCTTGTTTTGGATCATCAGGTAACATCATTAATTTCCAGTGAACCGTGTGAGCAGCAGTGAGCTGAGTCGCTGCAAACGGCAGTGAGATCTACATCCAAGAAGCAGCTGGAGATTGCAATCCTGCTTTCTGCTGATAAGCCTGTCTGCAAAGGCTGGGCAGCCCGGGCTCCAGCCACCTCCCCAGCTGCTCTCATCTTCCTTGCAGTGAGTATCCATTCCCATCACCCCCTCCTCACCCAGCCCCAGCATTACCAGGGTACCCCGCAGACTCACCGGATCCTCACTCCAACCCCTCTCCCTTCTAAACCAAGCCCCTGCAGAGGAATTTCTTTATTGGATTTATCTGAACCCAAAACAATCTGTTTGCTGCCAAGCAAGGAAAACATCCCGCTCCTCAGCCTGTGCAGGAATAAGGTATGTGGTTTCTTGCCAGCCGAGATGTGTGGGTCAATCTGCCAAAGCAACGCAGGAGCAGGGGGCTCTCGGGGTCCTGTGGGCTGGGGGATGGTGCCAACATGGCCTTGAGCTACAGCATTGTGAGCAGAGGCTGTCACACCACGGAGATGTTGTGGTGATGGTACAGAAGCAGCCATTTCGGCCAATGCTCCTTCACCACAGCAGGGACATCCCCAGTGGTGATCACAAGGACATTCCCAGGGGTGGCCTTGTAGGGAGCTCTGCCCATGAGGGATGCTCTGCTAGAACAAGTAGGAATCCTCTTCTAGGAAATGTTGGCCAGGTATTCCTCCTCCTGAAACAGTGTGTCTGTGTAGGTACCGTTGTCCTCTACCCTCGGGTCCTGCCCTGTGTCACTGTGGCCAACCTGGCAAGGGGACAGCATGTCCCCACAGCCCTGGAGCACAACTGGGGGATGTTGGGGCTGCCCAGGGTGAGCAGCGACTCTGCACGGGCATTGCCCACACTGCCTGTGCTGCCCGCACCAGGGGTCCTCACCTTTGTGGGTCCAGCTCATTGTCATAGGCAGGTTCATGGTCCAGGTCTGCGGCACTGCCCAGCTCGCTGAGGGCAGTGGGGGCCCCAGTGAGAGGGGATGGCGTGCCAGAAAGAAGAGATGGGGGAGGCGGATTCCCCAGCCCCCTGCCCAGGGTGTGCTTGTCCCCCAAGTCCTGGGATGGGCAGCAGGGTGCACCCGGGATGGGGCCTGTGTGGGCTCCATTACCTTCCCTCCTCCTGCGCAGGATGCAGAGGAGCCCGTTGAAGCTGGTCACAGCCAGGAGAGAGAGCAGAACTGCACTGGGGACCAGGGCGCTCAGGGCTGGGCCCTTGGGGCTGGAGGCAAGGGGAGGAGGGAAGCTGGTTCTCACCCTCCCAATGTTCAGGCTTTGCTCTTTCAGTGCTCTGCACTCCAGTGTCCCCCCACAGCCCACCGCAGCCAGCTGCTGGGTGGGATGCAAAGTGGGGACAACAACCTGGGACCCCACTGCATCACCCCAAAATGCCCAGGCTAATGGGATAAGACCCTGTGTGTCCCCACGAGCCCCCTCATGCAGGGATACCCACTGCTGTCCACAGTGGTGAGAGCCCCTGTCCCTCCCTGTGCCCACCCTGTGTCCTGGGGTCCCAGGCTCACCCCATGGTAGTGGCACTGGTGGAAGGGGGATGTTCCATTGTGGTGCTGGAGATCCAGGGAGTGAGTGGTGCCAGGGTAGCTCTTATAGCTGCATAAACAAAGGTCCTGGTGCGAAGTAGGGGCTGGAGTGCTCAGTCTCTCCTCCAGCAGCAAGCAAATGCTTGCTCATGTCCCCTCCAGCACATGTCCTTACCCTGCCAGCACCCCTGTGGGATATACCCTGCCTGTGTCTGCCTCCCCACTGCCTCTTCAGGCCATATGTCCCATGATGAAACATCTCTCCACCCTTGGACCTGGCAGTGCTGAGTTAAGAGCTGGACCTGCTTATAGGTCTTTTCCAACCTAAAAGATTCAGTGATTCCACCCACCATGAACCAGAGGTTTCCTCAAGGCCAGCAGGGTCAAATCCACCCCTTTTTCTTGTCTAGAGGCTCATTGTCTTGTCTGTGTGGTGATGGGTGCTAGGAGCCCCCAGAACAGCCTGGGCTCCAGCACGCTTTGCCTTCATCTGTGAGCAATCCCTGAAGGAAGCAACCTGTCACCCCTCTAAACCTCTGCCACTGGTTTATACTGGGTCCCAGGGGCTCTATCCTGCTTTGCTACCTCCTCCTCTCAGGTCACTGCTGGCTGATGAGTTGGCAGCTTCTCCAAAAAAGCATTCTGGACAGCAAAACCCCCTGCCAGACGGACACTAGGGCTTACCTGGGACCACTTTCAGTGTCACTGGCTCCATCAGGTCCCTGCCTGTCCTCTCGATTCCACACTAGTAACTCCCAGCGTCTGCCTTGGAGAGGTTCTCCACAGTGAGCAGGACCACGCAGAAGGTATGGCTGTCCTGGATGGAGACTCGGTGTGCTGCTGGGGCACTTCCCTGCCCGCCGTCTCCACCACCTTGCGGCAGGAATCCTGGCTGGACCCCTGGCACCAGTACGTGTTGTAGCTCTCATAGCCTGGGGAGTACCATCAGTAGAAGGAGAGATTCTCCCCAGTCCAGTCGCTGACCTCCCTGCGGACAACAAGAGCCTGGCAAACTGCAAAGAAACCCAGAACAACACTGGAGAGAAGCAGGGCTGCACAGTCAGCCTTCTCCTCAGCCCCTCCTCAGCAACCTTTAGAAAGAAGCACTCTGGGGGAGACCCCACCCACCAGCTTCTAGCCCTAGCCATGAGGCTGCAGTGATGAGCTCAGCTCACCTGAGCATGACTATGAGAACAGCCCAGCCAAGTGGCAGGTAATGGGGCTGGGGCAGCTACTGGGGTGCACAGCAAGTTACCCCATGGGTGCTCCTTGCTCCTGGCCCTGCAGCAAGGAGGTGCTGCACCTGGCTTTGCGGCATGGTGAGGAGCAGCCCCACTTGGCGTTGTGCCCAATGTGGAGCCTGTGCCCCGAGAGGGCTCAGCAGCCCCAGCCTCTTGGTGCCAGTGGCAACTGGAGCATTGCCAGCACGGTTGGAGCCTGTCCTCACCTGGGAGAAGGAGCCAGCCCCAGCCTGGTGATATCCCCATCATCCCACTTTGCTCTGGAGATCTGTGATCATCAGCCTCCTGTGCAGGGCAGCGAGTGGGGGGTGCTGAGTTGATGTGCACTCTCACCTTCCTTTGCTGTGTTTTTGCTTACACAAGAGGCGGCAGTTGAAGCGCTGCTCTGCTGCTGGATTATTTTTATCTTGCTGGACTTCAACTCTGAGATGGGAGTTTTCTGTTGCAGGTACAAAACTGTTGAGAAGTTTTTTGCAAACTGACACATCTGAAACCCAACAGGGAGAGTGGGCAGCTGCACAAATAGGACATGGGACCCTGTGCACCCCACTTGGCAGGAGAGTGCAGGAGGGGAGGGGTCTTCACCCCAAATATCCGCTGCAGAGAGATGCTGAAGCACATGAGCTGAGCAGAGCCTTCAATCCCAAAACCGGGCAAAACCAGCCCAAGAGATGCAATGTTTGCTTGCTCTTTGCAGAGCCCACCTCACATTCCTGGGGGTGCTGGAGTCTGCATGTCCTGGTGCTCTCCATCAGCTGGGCCAAGGAGCGATGGGTGAAGCCTCCTGGGTTCTTGGAGGGCATCAGTTCAGCTCCTGGGCTGCATTTCAGCTGAGAGGGACATGTCAGGCTCTGTCAGCTCGTGGGGGTAGGGATGCCTGGCCCCAGCCTCAGGCTCTGCTGGGGTCCGCAGCACCAAGTTGGTTTGAGGGGAAGTGGGAGACTTGAGACATATGGAGAGGGGGAAGTGGGAATGACCAGATCTGCTGCACAGCACCAAGGGCTGTGGCTGAGTAGCTGGGATGTGGGTCTGCCAGTGGTGCTCACTGGGACAGAGTGGTTGGGATGATGTGAGCTTTCCTCCTTCTCCTCCTCCAGCTTTTATTTATCCCAGGTATGGCCATGCTGGGATTCAGGGGAAAATTGGGAGCATGGCTGCATCATTCAAGCTGGTCCAGGCAGAAGCTCCCCCTGTGCTCCTGCTCCCCATCCAGCACTGGAGCATCTTGCAGATGCCAAGGCTTTGGTTGCCCTCAGGAGCAAGTGGCACTCAGAGGAGCTCCCCTGGACTGTGGTGGGACAGAGATGGAGACGAGCTTCCCCCCAGTTTGAGCTCTATCTTGGCTGCCCACTGCCCAGGCTGTCGTCACAGGGCTGTCCACATCCCCTTCGTGCAACATCTCCCTGCTTATTTTTCTTTCCATCTTTGTGGTTTTTCTTCCTCTTTCTAAAACTGCTGGGTAAGTTTCCATTTCGCAGCAGGGTGATTCTATCTGGGTAGTTGATGAGATCTGCCCAAATAAGGGCTTTTCCATCTGCAGCTCCCCTCCCTGGCATACTAGGATGAAATCCTGATTTCTGTACGAAAGGCTGGGCTGGCTTGAGCAGGATAGGACCCCCTACAGCCAGGATCCCCCAGGACCCTCCCTCCACCCCACCCTGCCCTTCGGCCCCTTAGCTCTGTGCAAAGAACCCAAGGGAAGGGGAGGACGGGCTGGGTAAAAATAAAGAAACAGAAGTCTGAGGGCTGTGTGGGAGCAGGGGTGACCACACCACCTCCTTTCTCGGCCATCTCAGAGTCACTGGGGTCAGCGAGGGGCCAGAGGTCACATCTCTGACCAGACACTGACCTCCCCTTCTTCCCCCTGTGTTCCTTATTACTGAGCACAAGAACAGAGGAAGGTGAAAAGGGGCTATCAGGGCACAGCATCCCCTGGTCCCTCACAGCCTGGCCCAGGGATGCTGGGCTTTTAACCCCTGATTGGGGGATATTTTAAGCACATCTCAAATCTTCTGATCGCATAGCATTTAATAACCACATGGCAGGGTGGGGATAAACAGTGCTGCTGGCCCAGTGGCATGTGCATCATGTTGTGGGACCTCCTGGCACACTGGGGTTCCCAGTCTCACGTGTTACAGAGGGGAGAGGGTTTGCTTCTGCAGGATACAGGGAACCTCAGCAGGAGAGGCAGAGTCAGCTCAGATCATCAGTGAGGAAACACACACAGGATGTCAGGAGAGCTGCGGTCAGTGGACACGGGGCTCTCTGGCAGCAAGGGGCCGAGCATGGTGTTGCTCAATGCACGTTCATGTAGATCGGCTGCAGTTCTGGAGCTCTGGAAACTGAAATCTTGCATCCCTTTTCAAAGTCCTGAAATGGGAGAAATGCAAAGATTTTGGGTACTTTGCAGGTCTGCTTATGCTAGAGGGTTTGTGAGCTGCTGCCTGGGACATGCTGTTAAAGGGCAAGAAAAGGCTTGACCCCAAAGCTGAGCAGCTGCTCCTCATCTGCACCCCAAAAACAGGTGCATCTCCTCCTTGCTACAGGGATAGGAGGAAGGAGCACCCATGGGGTAACTTGCTGTGCACCCCAGAAGCTGCCCCAGCTTCCTGCCCTTACCTGCCACTTGGCTGGGCTGTTCTCATAGTCATGCTCAGGTGAGTTGATCTCCCACTCCCTGTTCATGTAGATATTACTGGAAGCAGCTGCTTGCTCCCACCTTGCAGTGACCTGGAGGGGACAAGGTTCATAGAAGATAAGCAGAGCTCCAGGCAGTGACTCCCTTGTGATGGAACCATCACAAGACCCCTATCCCACTGCCCTCCCACCCACAGTACCTGGAGGTCCTTGTCCCTCTTTCTCTCCATGGCCTGGGATGCTGAAGAGCAAGAGAAATGACTCATGGCAACGTGGAGCTGAAGGGAAGCATTTTGGGGAGTCCTAAGCCCTTCTCCATAGGTGACACATCAGCTCCTGTGAAGCCTTGGGTCTGGTCTGACTTTGCCAAGAGTTTTTTGGGTCATAGAGTTCAGTGGGTTGGCATCCTGGATTGGGCACCAGCCCCTTTTGCCCCAAGTCTTGCTTGCCCCTGGGATGGGAGTGGGAGGGCAGCCTGTAGTACACTGGGGTGGTGGGACAGGTGCTGGGGAACAGCACAGGGACCCCCACAGCCACCCTGCAGAGTAGGAACACAGCCTGGGCCCCCAGATCCCTGGTACCTCTGCTCTTCTTCAGTGATGCTCTTCTCATCCTGTGGCAGATGATGATGCCCAAAACCAGTGCAGTGGAGGGTGTCAGGATAGAGACAAGCAGATTTTGGGTGCTAGGAGGGCAGAAAAGGGTGTTGCTGCACTTCTGAGCTGCCCACTCTGAATCCCTGTGCCTCAGGGAGGGCTTTTATGATGGTGTTTAGCACAACCTCAGGGGGTACAAGACTCTGTGGGCAGACAAGGATGTTCCAAGGATTTCTCCCAGGTTTCCTGGCCAGGAATCAATACATGTGTACAACCAATGTCTAGCCAACTTGGCATGAGTGAGTTGCACAGATTCCTCCTCCACCTCCATGGACAAGCTCCCAGACATGGCACACACCTGCCTGGGATGTTGGGGTGCCCAGCAGCCCTGCAGAAGCTGGGCAAATGCTCTGGGAGCCCCAGCCTGTGCAGCCCTATGATATGCAGAAGTACAGCAGCCCACTTAGCATCATGTTTTGCTTTCTTCCCTCTGGCCCCAAAGCCCTGTGGCAGGCTGGAGCTGGATGCTACATCCTTGAGCTGCCTGGTCCTTGGGGTGGGGACTGTCCCTCTCCTCCTCAGTGATGCCAGCACTCACCCAGTCTGAAGAATTCTGATTTTCGGTGTGGACATGTTTTTTTCCAGCTCCAGAGGAGTCCATGGGAAGGTGGGAGCCGAAGTGGCCTCATCCACTGGCATTGTGTGGAGGTCATAGTGTGTTGTCGTGGACACTGTGGGGTAAACAGGTGGAAAGTAAAGCACCGTGTTGCGTTAGCTGCTCCTGGGCTGTAGCTGAGGTTGGTGACTGGTGCTGTCAGGGAGGTGATGGGGATTGGATGGGAGGCACCAAGCATGGCTCCAGGGGGGCTATGGACACTGCAGTAGTGGGGGGCTGGGGGGTGGGTGTGGAGTGATGAGGGATCACCAAACGCAGCTTGGGAAGGGAATTTCTTCCATCCTCGGCTCTCCCCATCCTCCGTCCCAAGCCTCCCCCTTTGCCATTCCCTCTGCCCCTCCAGCCTCCATCAAAGCAGATCAGCCACACCAGGTGCTTACCTGGGAGAATGGACACCATGACTGGAAACATGGGGTCATACCAGGTTGCCTGAATCCCACACCAGTATTGATCCCCATCCTCTGCTCTCAGGTCCTCCATGGTCACCACGAACACATGCTGAGTGGGGTCATCTCGCAGAGAGACCCTGTCCCCACAAGACTCATCCCCAGGGCCCGTGGACTGAATGAGGATGGAACAGGAAAACCAGCTGCTGCCTCTGCACCAGTATTTATTGGCATCCACCAGCTCTGGCTCGTACTTGCAGGGTACCTCCACAGAGCCTCCTGGAAAGCTGCTCACCTCTATGGGGCCCTGCAGAGCCCAGCATCCTGCAGGGACAGAGGCCATGCCAGTGTGTGGGCAAGCACAAACCTACACACAAGCTTCCTGCCTGTCCCCAGACTGTTGCTCATTCCCCTGCCACACGAGCTGCTTCGTGCCACCCCTGGAAAACCTCTCCCATAGAGAGCAGGACTGCAGCCCAGGGGTCTGGGTGTGAGGTGGGGGGTAGGCTGTTCAGGGACAAGGGCTGAGGAGGGAGGGAGGGCACAGGCAGAACCACTCAGTCTCTTTTTGCCTCCCCCTGAAAGCCCAGTGCCTGCAAACCCCCTTCTAACTTCTGACAGTGGGCTTTTTGGAGAAGGCTCACCTCTTCAGCCCACTGGGGAGCTTCACCTCTGCCCTACCCCAAAGCCAAGCCCCCACCCCTGGTCTCTGCTGCCCAGCTCAAAGTGTTCACGTTGTTGTTAAAGCCATTCTGCCAGCAAGCACCAGGTTTAAAGTCCACCCTGCCTGCACTGCCCACTGACCTCCTGGCATGGGGATGTCATAGGATTCCCAGGTTCACTGCACCCTCCTGCAGGGTGTTTTTAGGGATCCATGAGTTGGAAAAAGTTGCCAGCCTCTGCCTGGGATTAAAATAATCAATTCTTGGCAGAGGGGTAAGTAGAGAAGAAAGATATTCATGAGGCATTTCCATCACTGCTGGATGAGGACATGGATTTTGGAAGGTGGGCACATCCCTGGTGAGCCCTTACCTGTTCCATCAACATGAGAAGATTTTGCTCTCACCTGGGAGGAGAATCCAGGTCCAGATCAGGAACTTTTCCCCCATCCTGCTCAGCAGAAGGTTGCAGGCTTAGCCCATGCTCCCTGGAGCTACATGTGCCTGATAGTGGCTGTGACAAGTGCCAGCTGCCCCTGCAAGAGTCCTTTGCTGCAGTGCCACTCCTCAGCTTCCCACCCCAGCCCTGCTTCCCTGCTTCTCCAGCTTGGAGCAGCACGTGCAGCTGCTCTTCTGGGCCTGGGAGACCTGCTCAGCCTGAATTACAACTTAATCCTTACCAACAGCTCTGGTGGCTGAGGAGTGGAGAAAGAGGTCGGAAGCAGGGGGATGGCTTCGGCAAAGACCTCAAGAGACTAAACTCAACTTTCACTTTGTGTTTAATAGTTTCAGGGCTGGTGAAAAAAATAATCTCTGCTTTTTAAAGCAGAAAATCTGTTGCGGAAGAAGAGAAATATGCTGAGGATGGCCAAACCAATATGGGCCAGTGCCCCATGTTCCTGCTGGTACCCTTGTCCTGGGCTGCTTTGGGCTGCATGCATGAGAAGCAGCATCTAGAGGAGCTGGGGCTTAGTCTCCATCTGACCCAGAGTTTATGCCACCTGGATCCAGCCCTGATGTCACCATTCCCCAGCAAAGTGTTATGCACCAGCTCTCCCAGTGATGCTGTACTGCTGATAGTACCTGAGACTACCAACGTATAAGGATATGGCAGAGGACCAAGCTCTTCAAAATACAAATGAGAAGGTGTCAGCCCACCTGAGAACCCATCAGGCAGGAGAGGCAGATACCAAGTTACCCTGCAAGGGTTTTGCATGTACACCAGAGAGATGCATACCTGTCACTGCCTGAAGAAGCCATTGAGACCTTCCCACTCTTCCCTCAGGGCAACAGGAGGACTGGGAGAAGCACCTTGGATGTAGAGGCTCAGTCTGGAGCATATGCAGGGAAGGTGCTTACAAAGGCATTCGCTGGCTGGGGATTTCGAGAGCAGCTGGGTTACCCGAAAGCAGCCAGAAGCATTTCTTCAAAGAGTCACTTTGGTAGAAGGTCTGGGGGATTCCCCAAGCCACATCCCTGCTATTGCCATCACATGAGATGTATCATTTCTCCTTCTCTTTCTTGTTTCAGGATTGGTTTCTAGGCAGGATGAGCAGCTGCCCAGTGCAGCACAGGGGCTGGGGCCCCTCGTGCAGACTAGGGACAGTTCCTCCCCATCATTGCAGCCCCCATGACCAAATTACCCTCCAGAGAGCTCCTGAGTCCATTTCAGTGGCTGATGGCAGGGCTCCTTCCTGCCCCTGAGAACACTGCAGGGATTTACAGCTGCTCAGCACCAACTCTGCAACTCCCATGTGGGGTTTTACTATGATATTTCTACTTTCAGCTCTCAC
Organism: Megaceryle maxima; assembly: GCA_024605025.1. NCBI lineage: Eukaryota > Metazoa > Chordata > Aves > Coraciiformes > Cerylidae > Megaceryle > Megaceryle maxima. Next base: position 11,616 of record JANHGN010003801.1, on the reverse strand, counting down.
ATGATGGGGCCCTGGCTGCAGCAGGGATGCTGGCTGGGGGCTGTTGGTGAAGGTTTTGCTCTGACTCAGCACCTGGGCCCCAAACCACCTTGGCAACCTGTGAATGCGCTCCTGAAGGGGAAGAGCAAGATGGGAGCAGGCAGGAGCGAGGCACCCCAGAGTGCTGATATGAGAGGTTTTGTCACACAAGGGGCTGTGATATTTATCCCAGTTAAAGTGAGTGTCAGGTTGAAAGCAATGAAACCAGAAAGAGAGTGGAGCAATTCAGACAGAAACCAGTGCAGCAGAGCGTGGTGCGGAACCACGCTGCCTGGTCCTCTGTGGAAACAGAGAGAACTGGGGCACAGATCTGGGTGCTGGGGTGCTCTAGCTGAGGCACAGGTGTGGGTGCTGAGATGCTGCAGACACCCCAGGGGGAATGAATAAACACAGTCACTTGCAGAAGAGGCTGCAGAGAAGGGCAAGAGAAGGCATTGGGCTCTGCACCAGTATTTCTGCAGACCACCTGTGGCTGGGCAAAGGGGCCCCTGATGGGGCGAGCTGGGTCCTGCCCTGTTGTTGAGCCAAGACCCTCTCTCTTTTGGCAACAATTGCTTGGAAAACACAAGGCACGGCTATTCTGTAAGAGGAGAAGCGCTGCTGAAACTCTTCTCGGGAATCCCAGTGATGCATCCTGACAGGAACAAATCAGTTGTATTCTCATTGCAGCCACACTTGAGGCTGGAGGAAGCACTCGTGTGCGGCTCAGTAGCCGTGTCAGTGAGCAAAGAGGCCCTGACAGCGGCAGAGCAATCACTGGCAATGGGAACATGGCAAAGGAAGATGAGCTGACCCCTGTGCTCCCGCAGTCTCTTCCCAACCCCTGCTCAGCAGCAATGGGACGTGGGACATGACTGCATGCTGCTTGTGCCCTGGCTCTGATGAAAACCTGGGCCCAGGTTTATTCTCTGTCAGTGGTGTTAAAAAAATGTTCAAAGCCCCCATGGGACAGGCAGTGACTTTATTAATCAGTGCCTGTGCTCCTCAATGGATGGCACCACATCAAAAGATCTTCCCCAGCTCCCATCCCACGTTACCCTCCCCGCACTGCATCTGAGCCTTTCCAGAGTCCTCCTCAGTTCTGGGCTTCAATGACATTTCCAACCTCAATCTAGGCCCTTTGAAAAATAATCTGAGTGTTTCAGACTCCGCTTTCATGGGCAGATTTGGCAGCTTTGGTGAAATTGTTCTTAAGAGATAAGGCTGAATCTAATAATTGCTAATGCAGCTCCTTTAGTGCTGTCTTACTGAACACACACTGTCTGATCTCTCCCACTGCCATCTCAGATAACAAAGATAAACCCAGATTATTTCCAGATCTCCTGATTTAACAAAGCTAGTAAAAGAGAAATCCTTGCAGACTTTGTGGCAGTGGAGAGTTTTCTCTGGGCTGTGCCTTAAGCTGGACTCCTCAGACAGAAAGGGCAAAGGCAGGGGTTAGTTACTGCAGTGAAATTAAGAAAGCAAAATTCAACAAATTCAGAGGAAGAAATTCTGACTCCTTTCTAGTTCACGGGTAAAGAATGACTTTGTCAGGGATTAGATCTCCCCCAAAAAGTGTTGTACGGGCAGTCTAGGGGCAATCAAGAACGAGCAGGAGTGGGCAAGGAGTACAGTAAAGCAGAAACTCCTGGGTGAGCTGGATTTAAATCTTCCATTGTTACAGTTTTATTTCTGCAGGCAAACAGACAAGTAATTAACATGTCAGAGATACAGATCTACCAGCAAATGACCAAACAGTGGAGCTAAATTGCAGGTTCATTTGAAATCACTCCTACCATTTGCAGGTCATTTCCTCTGATTTCATTGCTCTGCACTGATTTTAGCTGGTCAGCACTTGCTCGGGGCTATAAACTGCTCTCTGGCTCCCAGACACCTCTGCTGGGTCTGAGTGAGGCTGGTAGCGCATGTTATTTGCTTTGAGTGGTGGGGAAAGACATTCATTGGTGTGTCGGAGGAGGGTTTAAGTGTCAGGCTGCTGGCCTCTGATAAAGTTGCTGATACCATTTGTCTGCACTGGGTCAGGTCCCTTAGAGCTAATAAGTGGTATAAAGTTCTTGGAGTAGTGCCAGGCTTTTCTGGTGCCTGTCTTTTGCCAGAAATCTGTGTTGTGTCATTAGGCTGCATTATGCTTGGAGACATGATAGATGGAAAACATCTTGCTCCTGAGCACTGTTAAACCTGCAGGGCCAAATGTGTCCCTGGTGTAATGCCAGTGCCTGCAGCAGGAAAGGAGAATTTGGCTTTACAAAGCTTTCCTTACTCATCAGCAGCTTCTCACTGCTCCCCTTTGCAACTCAAAAAAGGGAGACAACTGTTGCTGGAGCTGAGGTGGGTCAGAGAAAGTCTTCAGAGCCTCTCCTGCAGCAGGGATGTGCTGGGAATTCCTCTCCAGAGGTAAGCAGGGCTGGAGCCTTAGATCCAAGTGGTGTGTTAGGGGCTGCCTCTCCTCTGAGCTCACCCTCTGGGAGAGGTTTGTCTGAGCCTGAGCACAGCTTGGGTGCCCAGGACAGAGCTGCATGATGATCTGGCTCTCTGAGGTCTGTGTGACCCAGCAAGCAGCTTGAGTTGGAGCAGTACCCTTCTCTGTGTGGGTCCTGAGGAAAGAGAAGGCTGAGCATGGACTCAAGGCACATTAGCATGAGGTCTTCATTCTCAAGAGGCCATTACAGCACTGGGACATTCATGGAAAGGATTGTGCTGGCACCTAGGGGCTTTTTGAAGCGTTCTTGGAGTGTTTCAGATAGAGTTTCTCCAGCTTTGTTGAAGTTTCTCTGAGGTTTGCTGTTCTTGTCTTCCATGCCCTACCTGGTGTGGAGTGTATGTGCTGTGTTGAACCATGATGTTGGCCAGGCTACTTCTAAATTATCTGATCCAGACACCATGGCTCATGATATTGTTTATTTTTGCACTGTTGATCACCTTCCAGCACTTGAGACCAGTGGGCAGTCTGCCTGCAGGATGGTCTATGTCGGGCCTGGGTTTAGCTTCCTGGCCTCAAGCAAGTCTGAAAATCCCTAGTCCCTCTGAGCTATTTTTCATCTTTTCAGGCTGTTGTTGCCAAGACCAATCATCTGACCTGGACAAACCATCTCTGCTGTCAGAGGAAATAACAGGCAGATATAATTAGCAATGTCAGGCCCAGGCAGTCAAACAGCAATTGGATGGGTACAGATGGCTCTTGGAAGCATGGTCTGTTCCTCTGGCTTGGGGCTGTCTGCTGATCTGAGAGGAGGGAACTGGAAATTGAATCGAAGCTCTCTTAAATAAAAACTTCTCAGTAAAGATAAATTTCTTTCCAGTGTAATTGACAACACCCGTTTGCTCTAAAGGGAGTTGTAAATAAAAGGTTCTCAAGGAGATATTGACTGTCACCTCCACATTTAGGTACAGGTTCCTCCTCTTTCTAAACAGATTTTTTCACTCCAAGCAGGTTCCTGGATGGGCTCTGTAAGTGCTACTGTTTTCCAAAGGGGACCTGATGGGGCAGCCAGGCTCAGATTAGCATCAGTTTTGTAACAAAACTGAAATGCCTGACCGCCACAAGATGCTGCTCCTCCCTAGGGTGTCACACCACTAACTCTGGTGACTACCTGGGTCTGTGCTTTCCTGCTGCCTGTAGATGCCCAGTGGCTGCCTGGGCTGATGACTGGAGGGGTGTCAGCTGGAGGAGCCCTGAGGTGGATGTGGGGCTCTCTAATGCAGGTGCTGATGTGCTGGCTGTGAAGCACGGCTGGACCAGTGCCATCGACCTGTTTTTGTGCTCTCAGCTCAGCAATTGATCTGAGCGGGCAGCAAGATGCCTCCCAGGGCTGCCTTCTAGCCCCTCCTGCCCTTGCCCCGTGGGCACCTCCCACAGCGTTTCTTGGTAGCGACGGCAAGGACAGGGAGCTCCGGGCTCTTTGCAGAGGTGGGGTGGTCTAACACGGTGGATGGAGATGGTGGAGTCGGGGGTGGTGGTGTGTAAAGCTGGAGAGGGACCAGTGGTTGTGTGGAAGCTGGCTCTGCCTGCGTGGAGGTGAGCTCCCACTGCCTCCCCGCCCCCGGGTGGGACCGCCCTCCTCCGCCCCGTCCTCCTCCGGGGGGGGGGATCTCAGTGAGAGCGGGGCGGGCACGGCCGCGGCGAGGAGCTGGGCATCGCTCCCCTGTCCTGCGGGGACAGAATCGAGCCGAGTCGTGCTGTACTGAACAGGGCCGTGCTGAACAGGACTCAACCGGACCGAGTCGCGGCACCTGCAGAGCCAGACCTGGACTAACGGGCTCAGACCCGGCGCTGTCCGCGGTGCTGAAGCCGGAGCCGGGCGCTGTCCGCGGTGCTGCAGGAGAGGCCCGACCGGGCCTGGCCTCTACCCCCCTACGGTTTCCTCCGGCCGATGCACCCCGGCCATGGAGACCCGCACCGCCGGCTCGGGGGTGGGTGGCTACAACGAGGCCCTGCTGCACAAGGTAGGGCTGGGGCAGCGGCGCTGCTCGGAGAAACGGGGGGACTGCAAAATGCACAGGGGCTGGGGGGGTGCAGCGTGAGAGCAGCTGCCGAGGTCAGGCGCCTGCTTGAACTTCGCCGGCAAACTCTGTCCCTCTTCCTTCGTCTCTCCTCGTCCCCCGGTGGTGTCCCTCCGCCCCCCCGTATCCCGACGCGGGGGCTGCAGCTGCAGCTCTTCCTCCCCGTGCCCGTGGCGGCCGGGACTGGGCAACCCGCGGGGCTCAGTTCCAGTCCCCGCCACCTCCTCGCTGATGATGGGGAGGAGGCCGGCAGGATCGGGCGTGTTTGCGAAGCAGGCGGGAGCTCTGGAAAGGGGCCAGAGCCGCGGCACAGCCCTCAGCCGTTCAGTGCATACTCACGTGGGTCGAGGGGAGCTGCACCCCGGAGCTCTGCTTGCGAGAGCCAGCCTAAGGAGCTGGGACTTCCCTGCCGTAAAATAGCGGTGTCCCAAGGGACGTCCAGCCTTACCCTCCTTGCTTTAAACTACTTCTTCTCTGTGGGGTCCCTGGGACTGCGTTTTGTAACTCCGCTTTGCCGGAGGGTGGACGGGGCTGCTGCTGTCCCCGCAAGACATGGGTGGCTCAGGCTCTGCTGGAGCCGGGCTTTTGCTCCCTGCAGTCAGACTGTCCTGCTACTGCAGGAGACGTGGAGGAGACACTGATGTCTGCCAGATCCATCGCTCCTTCTTGCTGTCCTCATGCACTTTGCTGCAGTCCCCAGTGACTGTGCAGGGACTGACACCCCTGGGGAGCAGGATCAAAACAGGGGTGGGGCAGGGGAAAGGACTGGCTCTGTGTGGATCCCTTTTAACAAATCCCAGTCTGTTTTATATCCTGCTATACTCGGGGCAACGTGCCCAGCCCTTGATTAGCAGGAAAATATCAATTACTAGGAAGTCTAATTTCTGTTGTATGCTGAGTACATAGGACATGCCTCCAGGGATGACTCAAGAAACTTTGATTCTTTGCAAAACCTTAACTCTCTCTACTCCAGCAATGAGCTGCTGCAGAAAAGGAATGACACTGGTGGAAATGAGTCTCTGGGCAAAAGAGCTGCCTAGGCAAATAACCATCCCAGTCCCATGTTCTCTGCCACTTCCCTTGGTATTCTGATGCCACTCCTGGCTGGGTTGCTTATCTTGCAGAAACAATCCTACTCTTGTTCCAGGGATGTTAGGCAGCAAATACCTCACTAGATCTTGTTTCTGAGTAAAGGAATCACATCTCAGATGTGCTGAGAAACCCTGAGAGAGCTTTGTACCCTAGAGGAAAGTGATTTGTGATTGGTGGCTAAACCCAGACCTGGGGAGGAAGCAGGCCAGAAGCAAATCAAAGTAGCAATAGCAGAGGTTTGTTCTGGGCTGTTCCAGCAAAGTTTCACTTTGCACAAAATGACAGGTTCTTCTTTAAGTGACTTGACCCATTGCTAAAGTCTTCTTCCCCCCATAGGATACTTGGATCCGTTTAGCTGCAATAAACCCCAGGGGAGAGTGATGTGCCCCTGTGCTGTGATTTATCCAAGGTGTTAGCAGGGAGTCTGCAAACGGGATTCTTCTGCATGATCTGAACCAGCTTTTGTTAGATTCACAGTCCTAGAGCTCACATCTACAGGGCAAGGGCCCAGCAGGGTTGGCAGAGGGCCCTGGGCTCTGGCTGAAGACAGAGTAAGGGTCTTGGCCATGGCAAAACAGAACCTGGGCAGGCTGGGGACAGCCCTGAGGTGTCTCTGTGGCACAGGACAGCTTGAAGCAGCATCGGGCAGCATCCAAGTTGTCCCAGAGCACTCCTGAAGCAGGGGAGAGGCAGTGCTATTTTATATAGAGAGCAGGTAAAAATAAGTCTCAGTAATGAATCCCTGAGAGACTGTGAGAGTGCGGTGGCAATGGGCCGAAAGCAACCAGGCTTCGCTCTCAGATCTCTCCCAGTGCCACATCCTGGCTGAGCTCTGCAGGCAGCTGTGCTGGGGTGCACGTACACAAGTGCCACAATTTGTTGCAACAAACCTGGCTGACCTGGGGGCAAACCTTGGGATTTGGGGCTTCAACAGCTCTCAGAGCAGCAGCAGAGCCTGTGGAGGGTACGACTCCCCCTCCTGCATCATCTAGGGCTGGTGTTTTACCCTATCAGGCTCTTGCATTTTAGTTCAGTTCCAGCTACCACATGATAATGCTCAGAAATGAACTGGGAAGATAACCTCAACCCACACGTGCTATCCTAGATCTCCTTCTGCTTGGCTGACACTGGAAATGCAGCAATCATCTCCCTATGCTGCCTTAACAGCAGTGCACCTTGACTGTTCTTCCCTAGGCATGTTAGACCAAAATATCTCCTTTGACTGCTGGCTGCCCCTAATTTGAGCTGCAGGGAGGCATATTTGCTCTTTTCCTAAGGCAGACCTGGCAGACAGGTCTGCTCAGGGGTGTTTTACCAGCTGTGCCCACTTTTCTGCTGGGTCTGTGGAGCAGATGAGCTGTGGGGTGGTGGGAAGATGAGGTGAGGCAGTGGGAAAAATTTCCTTTAGCTGGAAACCAAAATTGCTCTGGTTGTGCTGGGGCTCAGGAGTGGTGCTTTGGGACTGTCACTGTGTGGCTCTCCTGGTCTTGGTGAGGTTTCCCTTTGCTCCTTGGCCAGCCCATCTGTGCATGCACCCCAGCAAAGCACTGTTCTGTTTCCACACCACTGTGCAGAGAGCAAATGTAGCACCAAAACGAATCTTTCAAATTTTTACCAAAGTTTTCCAGGGGGGGTGGAAAGGCCCTGAGGAAACCTGAGAGGGTGCTGGGGAGGTTGGTCTGTGGCTGAAGGTGCTGGCAAGAGGCAGGGTGAGTATGGAACTTTGTGGCTGAAAGGTTCTTGCCATTATGACTCAGGCATGTCCACCCTGAGGTTCTGAAGCTGGCTAGCCACATCCACTCAACAGTAAAGTTTTTATTCTGCTTTTATGGTTATTTCATAGCCAGGAAGGCTGCCATGATTTCCACTGTGCTATAGCTCCACAGAGCCCATGAGCTTCTCCTAAAGTCATTCAGAAAGTCTCTGCTGATTCAGGACAACTTTTACTATGATTAAGTCATGAAGCAATTCATGAGTTGTCTCTGTTATGAATCCAAATTAAATTATTGATAGTAGAGTCTGCCATTTATACATGTTCTCTGCAAATCCTGGGCTCTGGAGGCTTTCTGATGCTCACTCCAGGCAGCTCTTCTCCCTCTATTATTAATGCCTTTCTCTGCATTAACTGGTCCCAAAGACAGAGCTGCAAGGTGCAACTGGTCTCGATGTGCCTCCCAGCACCAGTATTTTACTTGGGTATAGTGCGTAGCATCAAAAGAAGCACTGGGGTTCAGGAGTCCCACTGTAATGAACTCTTGTGGTGTTTCCCTATGTGGCTGTTCTGGGGCAGATCCTGTTCTCTGCATGGGGAACATGCCTGGGCTCCACAACAAAGCCAAGGGGAGTTTGGGTGGGGAAATTTCCCCTGGGGAAAAGGAGTGACCCAGCTCCTCTAACCCACATGCAAGGTTTTCACACAGAGACTTCTGCCTTTCAACATCCACCCAGCTCCCAGTCAGGCTCCCAGCCCTTGAGGCTGCTCTGAATATACAAGTGACCTGTAAGCAGCCCAGTGTCTAGTTAGGGAGGAAGGAGAATTCTCCAGCTGTGGATTTGGCCACAGATTGCTGCCTTTCAGACCTGTGGAGGTGCAGGGCTCCCTCCTGCCAACAGCTCTGCTTGGCAGGTAAGGCTTCTTCCAGGAGATGTTTGGGATATGGGATTTTTTTTCCGGGGGAAAACGCTGATTCACTGCAGTGAGCATTTTACTGAAGCATATTGGTGTTAGGCAGGCTCCACGCAGGTTGTGGTGCCATGACTTATGCAAGGCAGGATGTTGGTCTCTTGCCAGTCCACGTTCTTACTTCATTTGTGATCCTCATGCTCCTTGTCTTTTGGTTACAACTCCTTCAAGGTCTGTGGGGTGTCAGGAACTGTGGTGCTGGGCACTGTGGCACATGACCAGTAGATGGGTCACCCCTGGCCTCCCAGGATATGAAATCAGGTCTTGATCTGCCAGGGCTGTTTGGGGAATTGGTTAAACATGTTCCTCCACAGTCATCTGCCCTTCACTTCACAAGTGGGTATGCACAGTGCCTGAAGTGGGGCCAGCCTGGGTTTCAGCCCAAGGCGCCTTGGTGCATGGGAGGTGATGGAGGGGTGGGACAGGCCATGTATGGAGGCTTCCCTGGTCGTTGGGAAGATGCTGTAGCAACAGCTCTGGCTTGGAAGGTGAAGAGTGACCTCCACAATGTCACCTGGGGTGGAGATGAAGAGATAAGGTGCCCCATGATGGAGTAGGGCTGCTGGAGCTGCAGTAATCTAAAGACAAATAAAGGGGGAAAAGAACAAAATGCAGCAAAGTGTGGTACAGGTGGAGGTGAAGAGTTCAGCCCCAGGATGTCTCTGGCTCAGGGGTGGCAAGGGACCAGTGACAGAGGAGAGATTGTCCTGGGGTTGGCTCAGTGCTTGACAGGGCTGCAGCTACAGGAGCAGAAGGAAGTACGGGCTCCCATGGACAGTGTATGGCTACCAGAGCCACTGACTGGCAGCCTGGGAGCTGTTTGGAAGGTGATGGCAGTGCCCCAGCTCTGACACCTGCACAGCTCCCTTGTCCCTTTGGCTTGGGAACAAGTAAGCTTTGTTCCCTGCAGGAGAGTGCTGGGGTTTCCCATGAAGAGCTGGAGAGGCTGAGGGGCTCTGTGACTTCAAACCCAGCACCCTGCTGGGGACAGCACTGCAGGTCCTTGGTGTTAGTGCAGGAAGACAGCCCAGTGCCCCGGAGGGGCTGTGTGCCCGTGGCAGAGGCTGTGTGCAGAGGCTGAGGGAGATGCTCTTTTTATTAAATGGTTTGGACCTAATCCAGTGCTACCAGAATCCTCTCAAATTGGTTTTCTGACAGGGCTGCGCAAGCCAAGGCTTGCCTCCTGCCTTGGAGGCTTCATGAGTTGGGGCAGGAGCATCTCTCCTGCTCGCTTTTTGTGATGGGCTGTGTTTTGCTTTCTCTTTACCTCCCTGCATTTGGAGAGGGTACAGTGAAGCTCATGCCCAAAGCTCAACTCAGGGCACATTTCACTTATTGCAGGGATGGTCAGAAGGATGGAAATTCCTCCCTGGGTAGGTGGCAGGACCAAAGGTGACAGTGAAGAACAAGGTGCAGTGAGGCAAGCCATCTGCCCATGGCACTGACACCCAGCGTCCTGTGGGGATAATCTGCTGCCGAGGAAGGCTGTGCCATGGGGCTCACATTGGGTCTATGGCTCCTCTGTGATCTGGCGCTGGGCTAGTCCCCCTAGAATCATAGAATCATTAGGGTTGGAAAGGACCTCTAGGATCATCGAGTCCAACCTTCATCCTAGCATCTATCTATCCATTAGACCATAGCCCCAAGTGCTACATCCACTCATTTTTTAAACACCTCCAGGGATGGTGACTCCACCACCTCCCTGGGCAGGCTGTTCCAGTGCCTAACCACTCTCTCAGTGAAGAATTTCTTCCTAATATCTAATCTAAACGTCACCTGATGCAAATTGAGGCCATTTCCTCTCATTTTATCATTAGTAATTTGGGAGAAGAGACCAACACCAGCCTTGCTACAACCTCTTCTTAGGTAGTTGTAAGAGAGCAATAAGGTCTCCTCTCAGTCTCCTCTTCTCTAGACTGAACAACCCAAGTTCCCTCAGCCTCTCCTCATAAGGCATGCTTTCCAGACCCCTTACCAGTTTCGTTGCCCTTCTCTGGACCCTCTCCAACACCTCAATGTCCTTCTTGTACTGTGGTGCCCAAAACTGGACACAGAACTCAAGGTGCAGTCTCACAAGTGCCAAGTACAGGGGCACGATCACCTTCCTACTCCTGCTGGTCACACCCTGATCCTGCTGCGTTCACTGATGCATCTCCTCAGTACCCCCTCCCCAAATGCCTGGCTCCCAGCTGCACGCCATGCCTGCTGGCTCAGGCGTCACCTGCTCCCACATGCTGATGTCTCTTTACCTGGTCCTTGCAGACAATCCTGGTTGGAGACAGCGGTGTGGGGAAGACGTCTCTGCTGGTCCAGTTTGACCAGGGCAAATTCATTCCTGGCTCTTTCTCCGCCACCGTGGGCATTGGGTTTACGGTAAGAGGCCAATCCCTGGTCTGTGCAGCCTCCCTCACTCTCGGGGGAGTAGTTTTATTTGGGTCATAATAATCTATAATTCTACAATTCTAAGTGATGCTAAGCACAAAGAATTGGGAGAAATTGCTGGATGAGGAGCCTAATTTGGCTGTGAGCTTGCTGGCAAGCTGGGGCCAGGTGTGCTTTGGGATGCTGGGGGGTGGGGTATGGACAAGGCTTCACATCCCAAAACCCTCAGTGGGGCCATGCTTGAGTGCAGCCTTTTACATCGTACCCAGAAAGCCTCCTTTGGAGCAGCCCTGGTCTCCCGGCAAGAAGCCAGCCCATGTCTTGCCTGTGCGGACCAGGGCCCTCGTGAAAAGCCAGGCAGATGGCAGCAGCACCTGGGAAAAGCACTCGGCCACTGTCCAGTGCTATTTGCAGAGCAGCTGCAGGGCTGGCGAGTGGCTCCAATGTTTGTGTCCCCTCTCCCAGGGGAGCTTGGGACCTCACCACACAGTGACACTGGCATCCATCCAGTGTCTGTGGCAAGTTACTCATGAGGAGGCTGTTACCCACAGGGGTTTTCTCCCTAGTCCAGGCTGAGGAAGCAGGGAAATTTGGCACCAGTGTGTGTGTGTGGGGGGGGGTCTGAGGTCAAGCAGTCCAAGGACTGCCAGCCAAAGGTGTCCCTGAGCCCGAGCCCTGGGCTGGCAGAGGCTCAGACGTGCTCCTGACCTTTGCTCTGTCTTGGCTGCCTTGTTTCTTCCAGAATAAATGACATCGTGCAGAGGTGATGCTCAGTCAGGCATTTTTCCTGCCTAGGCAACTCCGTGAGAACCAGCACGGTTTGCTGTGTCCTTCCAGCCAGAGAAGTGATGTGCTCTATATTCCATTTCAGATTAATGATTGTCATATCTTTGAAGGTGAAGATTTTATAAACACAT
>JANHGN010003800.1:20201-45336 GCA_024605025.1 Megaceryle maxima | reverse complement strand
CTGGCCATCCAGCCAGTTTCTAACCCAGCAAAGAGTCCGCCTGTCCAAGCCATGATCTGCCAGCTTCTCCAGCAGAACGCTGTGGGAAATGGTGTCAAATGCCTTACTGAAGTGTGGGTAGACAACATCCACTGCTCTGCCCTCATCTACTGGATGATGATATTATATTTTTAATTGTAACATTAACAAAGCATCTTATGGGAATGTACCTCAATGTTTCTATGCACTCAAAGTTGATGCTATGAAATATTTCCCAATGAAACCATTCTCTGATTAAAGACTGCTGTAAACCTCCCAAGAACAAATAATAGCTTATCAGCAGGTTTTTCACTTCGAATTTTTTATGTGCTAACCAACTAGCAGGAAATACCCATTCTTACTCTTCATTTATTTGTAGATAAAGTGATATTTACCAAAGCTGATACCAAAGTTGCCAGCTGCAAATTATACATTACCAATGTTCACACCATTTTATTTTTCTTCCTTTTTTTTTTTAGTTAGTATTCCTACTGCAGATGCATTGCTACCTAGAAGCAGAGAATAGTTTATTTTGCTTTCACCTCTAAAAGCTAGCTACTGAAAATGTTTTGGTGCTTCCATTCTTTGATGCATGAGTGGCTGAAAAAAATAAAAAAAAAGTTTGCCCTTTTCACCCACTTTTTCAATTGCTTTTCAGTTTGGAGTACCATTAAAGTGTTCTTGGCAATTCATAAAACTTTTGTACCACAGTATCCATTTAAAAGACTTTCTGCAGTCTGCTGAGAGCTTTATGCTAAAACCATATTTAATTTATTTTTTCTAACTTGAAATTTCATTTTGCATTTTCAGAGCATGGAAAATCTATAGCAGATATTTCAACCTGCTTTGAGCTAAGTACTATGCATTTGCAAATATTATCTGTAGGGTATTTAAGGTCAATTTGTCTTCCTCCATATAGTAAAGGAATGAATGCTTGAGCTGTATTGACTGTACTGTTCTGAAGAGGTGTGCTTTGGAGGGCAATACTGGGCTGGATCCAGGAAGCCTTAGAGCACAGAAAAGGTGCAATGAAAAAAGGACATGAGCACTCTGGCACAAAATCAAGAAGCCTGATTGCTTACATGGGTATTGCAGATGAATGCTTCACATCATCCAGATGTGGCATTGAGGCCCAAGGGCAGCAATGAATGGTGTGTCACAAAAAAGGGCAATAAATCTTAAACCTGCTATTGTACTGGGAAAAAAGTGATTGTGGCATCTTCAGTATTATTACACATCTCCATTTTGTTATGTGACTAGGCATTTAACTCCTCCTAGCTTCTGGGCTCCCCCAATGGCTTCTGAAAAAGGACTGCACACTCATTTTTGTGGCTTTTTTTGAATACTCAGTGAAAGTTATCTACTCACATATATATAATATAATGTAGCTGTCTAGGTATGAACTATTTGTCTGTATTTCCTGTATGTCAAGAATGTGACTTAGGGCTTTTTGCAGGACAGGATTATTCTCATTCACAGGTGGATATTGCAAAGAAATCAGATAAATCACATTTTAGAAGATTCTGTTTCCCCTCATTTGATAGTGAGTGCATCTTGATGACTCGCTCGGATCTAGACAAGTTGTGGAAGGAGAAGCATCCCACCTTGCCTGTGCCAGAGTTCCCTGGGACTCAGCTGAAGGCTGGTACCAAATATTTAAGGGAGTTGTCACACAGGCATCATACCACTGTGCCCATAAAATGTGATCTGTTATCACTTTGAATACACTCAGCAGCAGGTAGAATGGTAAGCTTTTTCATCAGGACTTGAACTGTCTGATGGTCAGTTGCAGTGCTAGAATCTGTAGCCACAGTCAGTCCTGAAAACACTTCTACTCCCACCAAAATTTCTTTCTTTTCATGGGATAGTTTCAATGCACCAATATAATCAATTTCAATCAGTGTCAAATTTTAGTGGCACTATTCTGCACTGACAGCAGGAGAGCAGGTGATTTCCCCTCCTGTGCATTACCTTACCCCTCTTCTGTCTGCTTTCTATTGTGACCTGGATCACATAGTACGGGATGCATCCACGAACCACAGCCCTTTGCTGTTACTGTTGAAGTTAGACTTGGGGTGGCAACCGTTAACCCGTGAACTGTTAAATGCCGCTGTCCATCGGGTTTACCAACTGTCCAGGCTGGAGAACTTTAACGGTAGCGGGTGTGGCTAATTATCCGCCTCTCCTCCACATCACTAATCACTCTTGCAACGCCCCGTTTAGACACGGCTGACAGAGGGGGTTGAGCAACTCAGTGCGCTTTAGACTGCGGCAGTGCAGGAGAGAACTGCAGGGACCTAATGTGAGCCTCTTCCACCCCACGGCTGCCTAAACTCCACACACAGCCACTGGGCAGGTACCACCGCCTGTCTGCTAATACATCCAGTCCCAAGATGTTCCCCTTGTAAGGGCTTAGAGTCACCTCCACGGCTGTCATCCGCTTTTACCCCAGGCAGACAAAACCGAGTTTGAGACAAGAAACATTTTCCTGTACCTGTTACTCCTATCACGTTTATGAATTTCCTCGAAGGCTTAATTCCTAGCTCCTCAGATATCTGCTTATTTAGAACACTAATTTAGACTTCTGTATCAATTAAGAACTCTAAACTTATTCGCTCCGGACCCACGGGAATGTGTATATTAAGGTTCGGTGTTAGCGAACCACTGGCAAGAGTTCACTATGCCGACTGGACGGCCTGAATCCCACACTGCAGCTTCTAGCTTTTTTGACCCCTTCGGTTCTTCTCGCAAGGGTGCGAAAGGGTTAACTGCGCTGCCCTGCCGAGGGACGGTTGCTGTCCGCGTTTCTCCCGGGCCCCTCGTTTTCCCCTCCAGCAAAGTCAGCAATGCCCGGATATAGTCGGTGGGCTTTCAGAGCAGCACTGCGCTGTCCCTTTTAGCCGCAGGCCATTCCTTGCTGGATCATAAATCAGATCTCGTTTGCTTCTGGAGAGTTCAGACTCCCGCGGGCGGGCGGGGTGAGGTTTGCAACTGACTTGCACCCTCCTATTGCCACCGCCGGTGCCGCCGCCCGGATCGGTCCAAGCCATCTCGCGCCCGTACGTCACGATATTGGAAAATAGCTCTGCCCAGCTCATCACGTGCGCTGGCGGATTCCAGAGTTTTGCTGGTTACATTTTATGGTCTCCTGAATCCATTCTCAGAGCTCTCCCCTTTCCTTAGGGTGCACACACCCAGCCCAATAAGCCACTCGGGATGTGATCAACTAGTCGCCTGCCGGCCCGTCGCTCAAAACCACTCCGGGACCTCAAAACCCAGCTGCCTCATCATTCATCAGCATCTGATCGACTCCCGCCAAAGACTCTCCACAAATACTCCGTTTCGGTTTCATTCGGCTTGCGAGAAAACCCGTCCTGGAACTCACTGAGCTCGGATCCCGACCACGGGGTGGTACGGGCAGTGGTGCGGGAGCTCCCGCAATGCAACAGGGCGTACCTCCTTTTTCTCCATTCCTCAGTTCCATGAGAGCTACCTTCATCAAGGTCTCCCCAGCTCTCCATCCGAATCCTCGCAATTAACTTGTGGATTTAGACAGCCCTGGAGAAATATTTTGTTTGTGCCATTATCAGCTCAATCAACAACGGAGTTCGCTCCTTTTCTATTTGCCATTCTCTCTCCAAGAACTGCTTTTTAGCTTCTAACAGCCTGGAGGCTCCCGCGCTTGAACCGAACAGGCACCCAGGATGGCGCACATGGCCCCTTTATCTGCGCCACTGCAAAACCTCTCCCCGCTTCACCAGGACCTGTATGGGGGCGGACCACTTCTGCCTCGCCTATTTTACATTCGAGGGCAAAGACGCCCCGTTGTGCCCCTGTTCCTCTATCGACATCCTGCTGACTACGCCAGTGAACGTCCCGGAGGAACCCAAACAGCAGCGGCTATCCAAAATGCTCAGCACTCTTTCTGACCAAATACAAGTTCGGATGTCCGTGGGATATATCTACTACACAACTAATTCCTAAGCCTTACACAGTCACTCATCAAGGAGAAACCTCCCACACCAGAGTGCCCAACATACCACTCGCCCAAAGCGGGAGGGGGGGGGAAGGTGGGAGTGCGAGGCTCACTCTATCCACGCAGACTCACTCAAGCCATTGAAGTATCCTTGGATAGAATGTTCATGGGGAAGGTCCAACTGCCAGACCTGCTTCTCTGCGCAGAACCAACCCTTCTGGCTCTTAAGCAGGACCCCATTTACATCCCAGTTGAGGGTGCACTGTGGTCGTTCCGACTGGTTGAGGGGACAAGTCCAGACAAAACACGAACAAACGTAGACCCTGAGGCGCCAGTTACACACCGGGAAGTGCAGCTTAATGGTCAAGATGTTAAACAGGTCTGACCGAGGCGCCAAACACAAGCAGACCCTGCTTGCTTTGTGTTTTGTCTGTTGGGGGCGGCCGAACCTGCCACAGGAGTATGGGCTAAAACTCCATGACCGATATGTCATGGTGTGTACGTACCTGTACACTTACTTACCCGTGGTTCAGTGCTCTTTACTTACACAGAAAAAGAAAAAGCTTGGTTTGGGCTGATTATGATGCTGCATGGAAGTTACCCTAGAAAGATCTCTGGACAAACATTTCTGTTCCTTGGTGTTGATACTCCTTTGACCATCACATATTGTTTGTACTATGCCTCCTACATAGTGAAACACAACTTGGTCAGAATAAAGTAGATTTCTTTTCCAGCTGGTCAGGCAGGTAGCAGAGCATAAAACTCTGTAGTGACCTCTTCCATAGAGGAAAAAAAAAAAGAATTGAAACACAAGAAAGTTATTCCTGAAATCCTATCATTGGTTAGTGAAACTGGAATAATCTTTGAAGGGCAGAAACTATCTAAATAACTTACAACACTCAATTCTGTGGGATTTCCTCGAGGAACAGTTATTACCATCACAATCTTGCTTCCTTTTTTCATATGGCAAACATCATTTGCAAAGTCAAGAGTCTGTTATCAGTGTAAGCAAAATCTTAACAGGCTGATGAAAGAATTATTAGTCTTGATCTAATAATTACAGAAAAATAAGTCAGTAGTAATCCTAATAATAATACAGTTAATATTTTATAAGAACTTC
Source organism: Megaceryle maxima (assembly GCA_024605025.1). NCBI lineage: Eukaryota > Metazoa > Chordata > Aves > Coraciiformes > Cerylidae > Megaceryle > Megaceryle maxima. The sequence continues at coordinate 40,222 of JANHGN010003800.1, read as the reverse complement.
CTAACCTCTACCTCTGTCTCCGGTGTTATGCTCACCCTTCTATTGACTCTGCAGGTGCTAAGGTGGTTTGGTTCAGTGTAGTGGGAGTTGTTTGTTCTCTTTGTCACCCCTAGAACTGTCTTTCCCCAACTCCCAGGTCTGTATATTTTTAACTGACCTCCAGTGAGTTGTTTAGAGCCCCGAAGTTTCCAGTGTCAACTTGCATCTCCCCCACACTCCTGTTATTCCATGACTGTAATTCTCTGCATTGAGTTATTATGGTAAGGGAACAAACATTTCATCCTAACAAGTAACTGCTTATTACCAGATATTACCACATATTAAGGCTGTATCACACAATTATATAAAATTACACAAAAATAAAATACAGAATCATAGATTCATAGAATATCTCAAGTTGAAAGGGACCCTTCAAAATCATCAAGTCCCACTTCTTGCTCCTCACAGGACTACCTAAAATGAAACCATATGAGTAAGAGGGCTGTTCAGACCCTCCTTGAACAGGCTTCCTGAATGTGAACACTTCCCTGGGGAGCCTCTTGCAGTGACTGATCACCCCCTCAGTGAAGAGCCTTTTCCTAATGGCCAATCTGAATTTACCCTGAAACAGCTTTATTCAATTTCTCTGTATCCTGTTGCTGGTCACCAGAGAGATGAGATCAACATATTAGAAGATTATCTTCTGATTATTATCCAATTGTTGCTATAGGTAAACAAGGTAAAACAGACTTGCAGGCATGCTAAAGCAATCTCTGCAAAGCCTGAGAAGTCTTAAGGATTTTCAGAGTCAGTGTGAAGCTCGTGTTTTGCTGCTAGCTATAGCAATAGTGTATTTACTGAGTTATTGGGATAACTAAATATTCAGAAATGTGAAGGTAGGTCAGCCTAATATTTACTTATAACTTGATAGACTTCAATATATTCCATCATCAGTAACTAACTCTGCATTCAGTTCTTTTATGTAATGTGTAAATCCTTCCTCCTAAGTGAGGAGTAAAGGTTACTAAGGTTAGTAGCAATAAACAAATGTAGAGCAATCATTGTAGATTAGGGAGTATTAAATGCTGAGCATAAAGCAGTCAACAGTTACTTTGCTATTACTTACAGTACATTCTTTCAGCACTGTCAAATTTAAAGGGTTAAATTTACCTGAGTGGAGTCAGTATTTCTCTGCCGTCCATTCTCATTATAGAAGCTTACTTCTGAATCATTTATCCTGCAGATGCATATTTAAGGTGTGTAATTAACTGGTTGCAAGTTGTTAGGCAGTTGATGAAGTGTGAACGGGGCACTGATTTGGTTCCTTTATTTACATGTTTCCCATAATACTCCGATGAGAGGAGGATGTCCAGGCTTTTTTACCTTTTGTATTATTCCTTGTTTGTTTCATCAGATTAAGAAGTGATTTTTGAAGCCATTTGCAATTTCTCATTTTCCATTAAAAATTAGTGTCTAGGGAAGCCTTAATCAAAACCACAGTAAGTGCTAAAGCATGAGCACAAACAGCATTCCTGTCAGGAACGCAAATAACCAGGTGCCTGCTTTTATCTGAAGTGTAGCAGTACCTCTGAGCACTTTCAGCTTGTTTAACAGTATGATGGTTTTGAAGACCAAGACACTTTAGGAACTTTTTATTGTTCCTTCTCCATCTATTCACTTTTAAACAGAGAAACTAATAATTGTGTGGGGCAACCCACCCTTCAGTCAGGTGGGAGGGAGACACTTTTAAGACAGCTTCATTACTGTGGTCTCACAGAGGTGACCACTGAGTGTCTACCCTTGTCAAAGATGTAGTAGTCTTTGAGTGTTTGCAGCCACTTTTATTTTAGCATTGTTTCTAGCAAGTGTAAAAAGTAGCTTGAAACTTGAAAAGTCCACCTTCTTATGCATGTATATTCCTTGCTTTTTACTGTTTTTAGTTCTCCTAGTGAGAATTGTTCTCTGTGGGTTAGTAGAGGAGCATTGTTTGCAACACTGTTTGCATCCAGATTGCCTCCAGGTCATCCCCCACACTTCTTGTCTGACTTGAAATGGGTTCTGGTAATATTTCTCAGTGTAATCACTGATCCCACAGTATGGCTGACCCAGTAGGAAATCAGACTGACATGAGTCCTTCTTAACCTGTAGCGCTGGTGATTCCCATCAGGAAGTGTTACCATTTACTTCGCACTTAAGTTTGTATTATTTTTACTGTCATCATTTCATCAAATGTTAACTTCCAATTTGCAATGAAAAAAATCCCCCTAATCAACCAATAAAGCCCTCCTGTCACATTTTTTTCTAGACTGTACCTCAGAATAATGTCAGTGTCCAGTCACACTGGCTATATCAATCCTGTCGCTACAGATAGAGGAGAGGGAATAAGAAAGATGCTTGGTGGACATCTGGCAGCCAGCCAAGGTTGACCCACCACAGTCCCACCAGCAGTTGCAATAAGAAGACTGCAGCACTGAGTGCTCTGTGTTCACACACTACACTCCTTACGCACTGCCCAGCTGCCCGTGTCCATGCTACATCAAGGATGCAGTGTCCTCAGATGGGAAACTGAGCTTCCATGCTCTCCACTCTGCAACACAGCTCCCCTAGATCTCTTGTACCCTGCTACCTTCTTTACATTGAGATCCAAGATCCTCCTTGTAGCCCTTCATAGCTAAAGGCAGAAGTTGGCATCTGTATTAGTGATGGAAAGGCATAGGTACAGACCCACTGTCTGGAAGGTGGCCATTCCAGGTTCATACAGATATGCAGCATAGCTGCTTAAAACCAAGACCAAAACAAAACAAAGAAAAACAAACAAACAAACAAACAACAACAAAAAGCAGCTTCTGCAGTTTCTGTAATGTTCAAGTAAGACCACAAACTAGGTAGTTTATGCCAGAAAAGATCACTGTGGTCAAGATGACACAGGTAGCTTAGTGGTGTAGGCAAAGCACACGTTCTTTCCCTGCGTTATACTGAGGGGCCAGTAATGGCTGTTGTATTCTGCACTCTCGAGTCTTGCTGATCAGAGTGGGTGATTCATGCCCGCTGAAAGGTCACACTAAGTCTGGGAGTGTCAGACACCATTTCAGAGTACCTCTTTACTTTGTTTCAGCCTTGAAACTTTTACTTTGTGGAGAAAGCAGGTACCCTCTTTACCCCACACAGTAGCAATGGGTCCACAGTGAGGATTGCATTGCTAGCTCTGCGCTGCAGGAACATCATCTTCTCAAGGGGAGAGATGGGTATGACACCATGTGCATGTACATGGAGTTGCCTTCTCTTTCCTACCTCCTAGGTCAGTGACTGCTGCCTCATCTCTCCTGGAACTAATTCCTTTTCTTCCTCTCTCCCACCTGTCTTCAGTCATTCAGACAAATTTCTCTATTCTTTCATCTTGCAGCAGACACCTCCCCCTGTTGCCATAATGACAGGAGCAGCATAGCTGCATCAGGCAGGCAGGACTGGAGTTTTTCATTTTTCCTCCCTGCAAACAGCCTAAAATGCTGATGGCACATGCATGTCTGACTTTTACCACACAGTCCTATCCTGCTAGAAGGCCCATACAGAGAGGTGAGCTGCTTTGTAGATCCACATTAACATGCACACTGCCATGTCTGCTCATTCTTTTTTCCAGTACTCAAGCCATGGCAATGGTGATGAAAAAAGGACAGAACAGAGAGCTGATACTATGCCTAGTAGCTAGTATAAAGGAAGGGGGTACCACTGTCCATGTATTAAGCCTCTCAAGTTGCTCAATGGCCACTAATGATGTATTTCCCAGCTTTCTTTCCCATGCATCTCTCCTGACTTCAAAGCTAGATTTTACTACATGCCGTAAATTTTTACATCTTTTCTATGCATGCGACTTGAAGATGCTTTTCATCTTATGAGAGGTTATCGTCTTGCTACAAGTTGAACGGATGTCACTGGCCCATGTCTTCATATCTAGGGATGTGACAGCAGGCAGTACTTGAACCTCTCAGGGTTTGCTAATACGAAATAATAGAACCAAGAACATCCTGATATTTTTTTTTTTTTTTTCCTAGAGAAAATATATATATACTGCAATATATATCTCACAAGCTAAAGTCTTCAGGTCTAACAGCTAGAAAATATTTACAGATTGGCATCTTCTGTTCATTGGCACAAAAACAGGTTAAGAATGAGTGCATTCATGACACGCAGACTTTTTTGCTTAGCATGAACATTTGCAGCCCCTCAGAGTCTATTCAGACCACATATCCAAAACTCCTTCATAGAGTATGGAAAGCTGAAAAATGCTTGGAGGAAAACAAGGGCCATAATTTGGGGTAGTTTTATAACAACAACATATGACCCTAAAAATATGCATGGTGATGAATTGATGGGTCTAATCAGACCACCAGCAAACATTAACATTACAAATTCATATGGGGTCGCTTCATTATCAAAGTCTTCTCAGAAAACCTCATTTGCAAAGCAGGAGTACCTCTGCCATCATCACAAGTGTATGGCACAGGCATCCTTAATTTCCTTTCTTTTAATGCAGAACAAGTTGTCAGTTTATCTGTGAACATCCTGGACCATCCAAGCAGCTATTTCCTCATAAACATGCCAGATTTAGAAGAACTTAGTGATGATGCATGCTTCTTTCACGACATCTGTATAGAGAGGAAAGAGGAAGCTGCTTGACAGGATTGTGTGAAGCCTTAGGTTACCTGTCTTATAGCTTAGCTGTTATAGTAGACTGGGCACAGGACCACATGTAGTTAAACATGAGGCATCATGCGCATTGTTTGTGCCACAGTTAATGAAGATTGATGCCATGTATGATAATCCAAGGATAACAGAAAACATGACAGTCCAAGACAAGTTGCAGAGATGTGTAAGCTGTATTATCAGATTCAGGCAGGTCTAGGGGACCCTGCAGATTGATCCAGCCAACTGCTTAGTAAGGAGGTGCCCTACAGAGCTGAGTGCTTCTACTTTTCCATCCTTTCCTTTGCAGCTGCCATAAGAGGTGTTCCGAGAGCTAATGAGTGTCAGTAGGGCAGGAAATTGGCCTCAGAGATGCACTAGAAGTGGTGGAGAGGCAGCCACTATCAAAAAGTAACAGTTCTAATATTTACATTGTTTGGATACAAATAGTTACAAGTTTTTTAGGTAATCATATCAAGCAAGCCAAAGCCAAATCTTCCCCTCAGTGCTAGTCTTCTGTCTCTGCAGCACTGGGTTCTTTTTTAAGATATATATGTAGCTGCTACTAGCCTTCAGGATGGTCTTCAAGAAAACACAAAAACAGTCCATATCAATCCAAAAACACCAAACCCTCACAAAAACCCCAAGTGAATGGACACTGACTCATCAGCAGGACCTTGAAGCCCGTTCGCAGCATTTGATAGCACCCTGTCAAATTTTCCATTCTGGTCTATGAAAAGTGACATTTTTCCCTCTGGAAAAGGCTACCCTTAATTATACTGCATTAAGTAAAATCAGCATGAGTGGTTTTCAGTGAAAGAGTAGGAGCTGAAATGAAAGTAGGGGAGCAGGCTGAGAGCTACTGAGATAGAAAGACTGAACAGCAGAGGTATGAGGAAATTAAACCAAGGCGTGCATGGCAAAGTGTATTGAAATGGCAAATAGGAACCTGGAGGAACTGGCAGGGGACAAGTGGGGGTCAAGCAAGCAGAAATACAATAGAGAGTGTGGGTGACTGAAAGATAAATGGCAAAAACAGTGAGCCATTTATAATAGGCAGGAATAATTAAGCTGTGTAATTACAAAATCTTGCTGCGACTGAACGCCTATGCAATTACTGGATGGACACATACCCCAAGTGCAGCACTTTGAAGAGGATGGCAACAGTTTTTCTCCCTCTCTTTTGTTTTCTATTCACACCCCCCCCACACCTCAGTCAGCAGTGGAATATGTGATATCATTGTTTTTATGCATGAGTGGCAGCATTGCTGTCCATGGACAGTCACAACAGCGCAATGTTGGTTAATCAAAAACCTTGTGAGAAAACACAAGGCTGGAGGGGCAGTTACAATTAGTTCCTAGGCAGCAGCATGGCACTGGCAGTAGCAGCATCAAATCAGTCTTAAAAGGTTTTCTTGACTAATGCTGTGTGGAACTTCATTTATTTTTTTCCATTTATTGGTAATTTAGAAAACATAATACATTCTTTACTAATGTATTTTGAACTGTTCTCCTATAACAAAATGTTCTCGAACAGTGGGTGTCACTGTTAAGAGCAATTGGCATCTCTGTTTGCCTCTGTTCAGTATATATTTTGGGGGCCTTTATACAGGTTGTCAGGTCACAATGTTCTGAGTACATCTTGTTTTCTGAATCAATTTTTACTTCTATTTGTATAGCCCAGATTGAGTTAGAATACATTTTAAATTGCATCAGCACCGCCTGAATCCAAAATCTTCAAAGAACAGCTAGCTGCACTCTTTTAGAGCTGCATTTCTAAACCTCCCATTGGAAAAATCCCTTCCAAACACATGAAACTAGAGCAAATAAAGGACTAAGGCATCAAATGCAGAACTAAGACAGTTAAATCCAGAGTTATGGTCCAGACCCTACTGCTCAGCTGTTGTGTAACCTTGGGGATAATTCCTCATTTGATTCTTTGTGAAATCCTGCTTTCCTACAAGCATACAGCTACAGATGTGCATTCCTAAATCAAGGCATCAAACAGAGCAGGCTTTTAAATCTGGTATGAATTATCAGAGCATGACTTACACATATCCCAAAGGATCAGGATTCTCAAAACATCTAAACATGGCTATCGTTTTTAAATAGCAGCATTTAGTGTACAAGCACCATGTAGTTAGCAAAGTCTGTTGGGAAGCAGACAAGCTTGAGTGTAATTTCCTGGTTACCTTTTGGTGGTTTCAGTTTCTGGGGTTGAGGCATTCCTAGTGCTGATCCATACATCACAGACCAAATATGATGTCTGGCTGAATGTACAAGAGAGACACTGATTGCTGTTACTGAAAAGAAAAAGCAAAAAGCAAATGATGACTTACTCCTGCAGTTTCTACAGCTCCTACTTCATTCAGAGTGCTCAGTGCAAATTCTAAAATTCCTTGCTAGATCTCAAGGCCTGCAGACAAAATGAGTAGTTTCCAAAACCTGATAAGGCTGCCATACAGTTTAGGTACTGAACCACCTGCATCTGTAAAATTTGTGGTGTGGTACTTTGTAGGAGACAATTCTCAACTTTATAGCCTAAACTCATACCTCTGAGACACACACACACAGATACATAAGTAAAATTTCTGAGTGTAAATTACCTGGCCGTTCACCTATCTGACCACTTTTGTCAAACCAACACACCCTGGTCCATCCATTTCAAGTGAGTTGTGTACTCTGGATAGGCAAATAAACTCCTTTATGCCAAATGTACCCATACTAGAAGACAGTAACAGTCAAGGGAGACACGATGGAGTTAAGACTTTGGCCCACTTTTCACTCTCTGACTGCTGGTCACACCTACATAATGAACTGCAGTCTTTCATAAACTCACCAGTAATACACACTGTATGTAGTTTCCAAGGGCACGTAAATTAGTCAAATGTAATGCAGCCATCTACTACTACACTGCATTTCAGTTCCCATCTCTTGACCTTGAAGCTACTTAAGACATGATGCAAGATTTTTCTTTCCATAGTGAGAAAGACTCTTTTCATTGCACATTCCATCATTTTATAACATTTTCTAAACTCATATTTTCAGGCTTTAATCCTTACGATCCTACATGAACCACTGAAGATGAAGCTCACAACTAACAGCCTCATCAGGAGCTAAAAATATGAAATTTAGTGGTAGAAACTAGAGAAATCTATGGAAATTATTCTAAAGCTTTTCCCAGACTTCAGTTAGACATATGCATATACCCTCTTTCCTGGATAAATGAAGTTATTACGCTGAAGGTTTTGGGTGTCTCATTAAAATGTACCTCAGTAATAGAATTCACTTAAAACCAGTGATGTTTTTAATTTGCTTCTATTTGTACACTCACAGGTAAGTTTATAGGGCTCATTTTCTTCCTCAGCTCTCTTCTCAGACTTCCAGGAAGGCTCGTACACAATGAAACTATTAAGGCTTAGCAAAAATTAATTTGGAACTTCAAAAGATTATCATCTAAATATAATGGCTGCTAATAAGCATCTTAGAAGATTGTGTGAAAATGTGTTCGGTTATGGCCAGGTAGATTCTTCAGAAAACTGGTCAATAAAAGAATACATATAGCCCTTGTAGGGAAACAAATGTAATATACTCTGTGTCTATATACCAATGGCTAGCTATAATGCCAACTATAAATACTTAGCCTTTATGTTTCTGCCTTTCTCTCTCTTTCCTTTCAACTCCAGGGAATGCATTGCTCTGAGGGAAGCACCCAAGGGAAGCTGGTCCTCAGGGTGGCCACCCAAAGCTACCTGGTTTCCTTAGTCAATAATAAAACTTCAGGGACAGCTATGGTTGGAGATCCACCACTGCTAAGGCTTGTGTACTCCCAGTGTACTCAGGCAAAAGAGTCCTAGGTGCTGTCCCAAATCTTGTGCTGAGAACAGGCATCTTCATTAGCCCTTTTAAAGAGCTATATGTTGTGGTATTTTGCTACTGCTTGTGATATATGCAACGTCTTGTTCACCAAAATGTTAACCCAGGGAGCTAAACAAGCTGTGAGAGATGCTCACTGACTCTGCTCCAGGAGGTGACTATTAAATGAAAAATGAAATTAGGTAGGCAAACTGGAGGCAGCTATGCAATAAGGGTTTCCTGCTCCCCTCAGAAATGCATGAACAGAATCACGCTGTGTTTGACAAGACAGCAAATTGCTGATTATGTCACCCGAACTGGAAGAGCTTTACCAGAATAGCTTTACACTGAGCTTGTAGCCTATTAAGGAGAGAATTTTCACGTGCTGGGAAAACTGCAGATGATAGAGCACTGCAGAGTATTTTCCAGTGGAGAGCAACTAACACAGCACATGCACTATAGCTAACTATTGAGACAGAACAAGACACATGACAAGAAAGAACAAATGAACCTCTTCATTCTGGTAGGTTTGACATCCATCTGGGTTTAATTTGGGGATCTGGGTCCCAGACTTGCCAACTATTTACCATAATTAAAGTATATTATATATAATATTAATACATACATACTAACATTGATATAATGAATTTAAATGATATTCACATAAGATTTGGGAAGGGGCTACCACACAACCGCACTGTGGTAGTCTTGACAGTGATCAAAGAGTTGCCTGGAAACTACATATGGATCAGCCACATACCAGCTGAGTGCTTTAAGCATGGGACCATAGGTTGAAAGAGTTGGTGATGCTTCTTCTGGTGATATTTTGTTGATGTTTCTCTTTCAAGGAAGAAAGCCGTGGGAACTGTCAGGTTGACCACCGCAGACTTGCATGTGATCTAAATGCTTAGTTTCTCAGCACAGTTATGATACAGGCATGCCTTGGTTATGGCAGCTTACAAACCTAGAGAAGGCTAAATGCAAAGTTAGACACGTTCATACAGATTTTTAAGTATCAGCAAAGAAAAGTGCACGAGGTCAGGCCTTGTTCTTTTGGATCTTGTATTTGAAGACTATGTCTGGCTGCATACACCAGATGTCAGTCGGATATGTATATCCCTTTCAATGTATTGCATTCAAGGTATTTTTTGTATTCAGTTAAAATCAAAAGGTCTCTCTGGGTTAGACTCTATTTTATTCCATGTTACCTTTCTGTAAATCCAAAGTAACTCCATTGAATCTACTTGTTGCATGTTTTTAAACCAACCTGGATGACCGACTTCAGTTTTGTAACTAAGTCATAGCACAAACTAAAATGAAAGTAGTTTGCATTAAGAATTCATATATATATATATTTCTAGTAAAATGCCTGAGACCTAGGATTTAAGAACAGAAAAAAAAAAAAAAACAAAAACAAAAACAAAACAACAAACACCTGTGAAACACTAAACGTGAAACTTCAAGCTTCTAACATACAGTAAAAAACTTAATAAAGAATAGTACATCTATTGTGACTTAGTTAAATGATTTCTCAAACACTGAGCAAGTCAAAAGCCTGGAAAACCATCAGATAACATATCTTCCATGAATACTAGTCCAGTTTTGACAAGATATCATTAATACTTTGTGCAATTAGACTAATGATGGCAAAACTTCTTTATACATCTTGGTTGAAGAGTGAGGCAAGAACATCCACTTGTTCTGTATCAGTTATAAAGCACATTTGCTCATGATGTACAGAGATTATGGCATGAACTGAAATTAAGTATCAGATTAAAATTCCTGTATTTCCTGGGGATCACTGTAAATCATGTGCATTGAGCCACTTTGATTAGTGGACTTGCTAGGACATAAGCCATCATCTCCACCAGGGCAAATTCTGTGTGTGAGGACAAATTTTAAATTAAAAGTAATAATTCTAAAATGTGCTTTCTCTTTGTTTAGAGGTCAGATTGTACGGATTTGAAGTTGGGGTGGGTGTGGATATGTTTGTTTGGGGTAGGCTTTTTCATCTTTGTAGTTTGGTGTGAAATCAGCATAGGAAGGAGAACAGTTTTCTGAATTCGGGACTGGAGAGGTAAAGGGAAAACTATTTTCATTATTTGTTTGGCTCTTGCAAATTAGGAAAAAGTATTCTGAAATCTGTAGAACAGAATCTAGATGAACCTGTAATCCAAACTTTTGTTTTCAAAAAGTTACTCTGATAATCATTTAGTGGCATAAAAAGTGTTCTTTCCAGTAATATACTTAATTGGTAGTTTCTGAATCTGGAGGATTTAGTACACTAGATGTGCTTTTTGGACTTCTTAAATTGCTTTAGGTTTTACATTTGACATGTTTTGTCCAAAGATACAAAACGAATGCAGATTGTAACATGCAACATTGCTATAATTTATTTCTGGCAGCTTAGAAAGAAGAATATGTATTCTTTTATTTTGCATTTTTTTTAAATTGCATGCAGTACGTCAACAAGAATTTTTTAAGTTTTAATGTGTAGCATCACTTGATTTTGAAGCACATAGAAATAAAACACAATTATGTAGCAATTGCAATTTTATGCTTCAATTCTCCACCACATCAGAACATTTCAGTTAGTCTATTGAAGATGATTGTCTCTGAACTATCTGATTGTAAATGGTTTAAAAAGCTTCCACTTTCACCCTGAGTATGTACCAGATTATATATACATTTTTCATACTTCTATTAGATACAGTGATCTTAGAGGAAGGAACTTAAAGAAAATTATGTAGGTTGCAGTCTGCCTAAGGCAAAAATATTTTAGTCACCCAGTCTTGGAGTTTAAATACTTTTGTTCCAATTATGCAAATAAATTAGTAGCTATTCCCCATTGCATAATACATAAGCCTACAAAAAACCTCTTACTAATAAACCACTAAATTTAAAATAGTCTTCACTCTGAAGAGACAAACCAATGCAAAAAAAGTGAAAATGCAAGCACTGGAAAACTGGTTTTGCTTAAATAATTTTAAAAGGTAATTAAAATAATAGTAAACTGTTATTTGACCATCCTCTTATTTATTTATTTATTCCAAACACATTTAGGAAAAAAATGGAAAACCACAACCTCTTAGTGCAAAAATATCTTCCTTTTGAAGAATTCAGTATCTTTTTGACCTGAATATTACCTGCAACATTTTCCTTTGGGTGCTGAGAACTCATACAGCAATGTACACAACTTAATAACCTCATCACTGAGAACCAGCATCCCCTGTGGGATCAGTAATTCAGTTTTTCTGATCTGTTGTTTATTCACCTATTTTCTGGCTCTACGATGCCATGATTTCCCACTGGAAAGCATGCTTACGGATGGAGCCTGCCCTTTTGCTTGCATTGAGCTATTTGACTGTGCTGTGTAGAAGCATCATTTAATAAGCACTTACTCAAATGCAGGCAAAACAGGTAAGGCATATCACTCATTCTTCCCTTGGTTGCTGTATAACCTTGTCAATATGTTGCTCTCCAGGCAGAGAGCACAGAATGAGACACCTACAGAAGATCCAAGGAGGAGCCACAGCAGTTTGTCTGCTCCAGATAAAAATAAAACCAACTGTAGCAATACACTTTGCAAAGTGCTGCTGACTGCACCACAGCCGGCTGAAGATTCAGCAATGAGATTAAAAAACTGTCATTTTTCTATCATTATTAATTAATTTACTTTAAGCGTTGCTAAATATATTGTACAAGGACAGCATGGCACAATGCTTTCTGCCTCACTGCAACACTCACACACGCTTCAGAGCACTTCAGTTTTAAACTGACCCCTCAAAATAAAGATGGGGAGCTGGGCAAAGCTAGCCTGATGGGGAAGCATGGGGTTCCTACAAAAGTGCAGCACAGCTAAGTACATATAAGGTTAATTTATTGTTTGAAATGTGTCAATATTATGTCAAAAAATAAATTCATAATATGGTTAAAACAAAGTATCTTTTAAAATTATTTTGGGAAGTAGACTCCTTTCTATTGTCTTTTTCTTTAGAAACTGATAGAAATCAGGGATAAACCTGTGGTTTTCAGAGCAAATTCAGGTTAATCTACCTGCAGTATTTATTCATTTACATATAATCAGTGTTTCCAGTAAAACATGTTACAGCTCTGTGTTCCACAACACACAGATTATCAAAGACCAAAGCAGCAAACTAGCCAGATGTTTTGTCAGCCCAGCAAACCTTCTCAATCAGCTTTCTGTTCTGCCAACAGCAGCTATGCCTTTGGTTCCTTTCATCACCCAACCAAAGCAACTCATCTCTGCCATTGTCGTTTGCTAATTGGTTTGAGTTACGTGATCATAGCTGAGATTTTGGCAGCCTGTTCTGGAACAGATTTATTAATGATGAACAATTATGACCAGGTGGAATTTCTGACAGATTATTTTTTTTATTGCTACCTGACAATAGATAGGAAGTTTTCAATTAGATAAGTGCAGTTAACGAACTGACCCTGCCATCTGCTGTCATTTCTGCTGCTGCTTCCACAATTTACTACCTGCTCAGAGTCTCCCTGGTCACTCCCTTTCCTTCAGCTCAGTGTGGAATACAAATTTCTCTAATGAGCCAACATGGTATTGAAGATACATCGTTCAAGCTGTGCCTGATTTCATCTAGCACAACTGCTGAAAGCTTCACTTGCAAGGTGGGCTGATGATGTCTTCAATAAAAATAGCACTGAACCAGAAAAGGCTCACTGAGAGAATTTGCTAAATCTGCTGGTTTGTTTTAAAATTTGACATTTTAACTGTTTCTGCATTCTTTACAGCACTGCAGCTCACTGAAGGTGAGACAGCTGTGTACAATACCATGACAGCTAGTTGTGATACTCAACCATAAGAACCATAAGTACATCACTGATAAAGCAGTAAGGACACCAAATAAGAGAGGGCACCTGTGTCCATACCTTACCATGTCCAAGGCATGTGCAAAAGCATACTTTCCACAGCAAGATGGAGCTTGCCCATTTTTTATACTTGCACAAGGGGCCAGCAGTGAGCAGACAGGGTGGGGAGCTCCTCCCAGCACCTGTGCTGCTCCACCAGAGCTGTACAAGAAGCTGCTTAATCCAGCTCCATTCAAATTTCTGGAAGTCCTGTTTTCCCCATCAGCTCCTTCTCCCTGCTGATTCCTCTATCCTCACCCATGCCAGACATATAGCCACCAGTAGGATCAGCAAGTATGGCCAGCACAGGTACATTTTCTGAAAAATGAAACTATTGCCAAGGTGGTACTTTTTTTGTCTAAATCCATCTTGTCATTAAAAGACACTCCATGGAGAAATCGCTACAAGAGAGACATGAACATATTGGAGAAAGTTCAATGAAGGGCCATGAAGATGATTAAGAGCCTGGAGCATCTCTCCTGTGAGGAAAGGCAGAGAGAGTAGGGACTTTTTAGCTTGGATAAGAGAACATTCATCAGTGTGTATAAATACCTGAAGGGAGGGTGCAAAGAGGACAGGAGCCTGGCTCTTTTCAGTGGTGCCTAGTGACAGGACCACAGGCAATGGGCATAAATTGGAACACAGGAGGTTCTGTCCGATCAAGAAATGCTTTTTTGCTGTGAGGGGGACCAGGCACTGGCACAGGTTGTACAGAGAGGTTGTGGAGTCTCCGTCCCCAGAAATATTCAAAAGCCATCTGGACATGGTCCTGGGAACTAACGCTAGGTGGCCCTGCTTGAGCAAGTGTTTGGACCAGATGACCTCCAGAGGTTTCTGCCAGCTTCAACCATTCTCTTAATCTGTGAAATTACTCTTTTTGCCTTCAGCAAGACAGATTTGGGCATGGGAGGGAAGAGGACCAGGAAGTAAATATGTCTCTTAAAGAACAACATGTGAATCTCTGTAAGTGGCTATCGTTTCCCATTCAGATATTTTTGGGGTGTTACAGCAAATGCTGGAAGTGCTTGCAGGCTTGGCTTCATTCATAAACTCAACCTGCCCCCTAGAGCACTCTTGACACTTTTTAAGGATTGTGAAGCTATTTTTAACCTACATTCAAACAAGTAGTAATTGCACAATTTAGAACTGATTTTTACCCTTTGGAGGGTTGGTATCAAGGGCTAGTTAGAGAACTTCTCTGAACATGACAATCCCTGAGCTAAGAGATCACATAACACCAATCATAATCTTTTTCTGACTTTTTTTTTTTTCACTCTCTCCAACCCTTTCTCTGCATAGGATTGAGAAAAAAAAAAAAAAAAACAACCAAACCACCACAAACAAACAAACAAAAAAACCCCAAAAGGATCAATCAATCAAACAAACCCCAACCAGAAAGCAACAGAAAAACCCCTCCATCTTCTCTAGGAACAAGAAGAATAACATCATTCGAATCTACATTGACTCCAGAGAAAACTACTCTCCAGCATTATCTCACACAGAAGGGAAAAACCCAGTAAAGTGTGTAGTAAAAATCCAGCATTTCTCAAAAAGTAGCAAATATTTCAGATGTCAAAATACATCTTTATGACCTGAAAACCAATTTTCTCTTTTTCTTCCTGCTTGCTCCCCTGTAGACCCTCTCTGCATGTTCAAAGTAGCAGGTTATGACTTGTTTTGATTTTGCTTGCTTATCATCATGCAGCTCAGGTTTTACATCTATAAAACTCCACTGAATTATAGCTTCAGGGGTATTGACAGGATGTGCTTCAATTCTGAGACAGATTCTTGGAGAGGGATCTGCAGATGCAGGAAAACTCTCCTTAGCAACATAAAAAGCCTCTGTCCAGTGTGCACAATCTTCCTTTGCTCCACTTAATGGCCTGAGAAGAGCACAGCACAGTAATATTTGTTGCTTCATCTACTAATGCACTAGCTCAAAAAAAACCCCCACCAAACAAAAACCTGAGTTTATTGATGTGTTTTGTTCATTGTAAAGTGTATTGTGGTCAGTGTTAAGACCACTTTATTTTCTTCAGTTGGGACTAAATTCATTAGGTATCAGCTGCTTTCACCCAACTCATCTTGAACACATGCCAGTTTCTAAAAATGTTGATATAAACCCTTACATTCATTTTACCAGGTGTTGTATCACATCCTTGGATTTACTGCAGCACCAAGTCAACTGAATGTCTCAAAAACAAGCATAGTGGTTAAACTGCAGCAGACTGCTCCAGAGAGCTCACCTGCAGCAAGCTCTTTTCTTGCAACAGATGGCAAAAATGAGACTGGCACAGCATTTCAGAGTGTGGGCAGCTGGTTCTACACAGCTCTTTGCTTTGGCTTTACAAAAGCATCTTCAGAGTATAAGGACAAATAATTGCACAAGATACGTCCCTTGAAGTGTTTGACCAGCAAGTTGAGAGAGGTTCTCCTCCCCCTCTGCTCTGCCCTAGTGAAACTACATCTGGAGTACTGTGTCCAATTCTGGGCTCCCCAGTTCAAGAGGGACAGGGAAATACTCAACAAAGTCCAACAAAGATGATTAAGGGACTGGAACACCTCCCTTATGAGGAAAGGCTGAGAGACCTAGGGCTGCTTAGTCTGGAGAAGACTGAGAGGGGATCTTTTAATGTTTACAAATATCTGAAGGGTGGGTGTCAAGTAGAAGGGGTCAGTGTCTTTTCAGTAGTGCCCTGTGATAGGATGAGGGACAAGGGTCACAAACTGGAACACAGGAAGTTCCACCTCAACATGAGGAAAAACTACTGTTAGGGTGATGGAGCACTGGAACAGGCTGCTCAGAGAGGTTGTGGAGTCTCCTTCTCTAGACACTTTCAAAAACTGTCTGGATATGTTCCTGTGTGGCTATCCCTAGGTGATCCTGCAGGGGGGTTGGACTCTGTGATCTCCTGAGGTCACTTCCAACCCTTACCCATTCTATGAATCTATAATTCTATGAATAGCAGCCAGACTGAAGACCTAGAGCAATGGTCTCTCAAGTCATCTGAGCCTTAAAATGTAGATTCAGCATTTCTTTACTCCCTGTACACCAGTAACTTGTCTTCCCTTATCCAATGTTTCCCTTATCCATTTACAGGGTGTGCTGGGACTGTTTCACCCTTTAGCAATGCTTAGTCCCTGCAGGACATTACCTACTCCCTACCTCCTGGTTTTAGTAAATTAGTTTAGTCCCTGTCCTTGAGCTATTGCTATGTCTGTGAACACAAACTCCTACAGGTAAACTTCCTACCCAGCTTTTGTTCTGAAGGTCCTTGTGATCTTCCCCCTGGGAGTGGATGCGTGCCTGTGCTGCATCCCCTTCAGGCTGCTCTTCTGAAACATTCCCCACGGGAAAGGCTGAAGCAGCTCCTCACTGACAGCCTTTCTTTTGAAAAACAAGAGGAAATACTTCAAGGGAAGTCATTGAGGTCAAGGAAAAACAGCAGCAATATCAGTCTGTCACAAATAAGCAAGAATGTAATGTGGAGCATCCTTCTGCAAAATAATTCATCAGGAAGTGGAACAAACTGAAATACATTAGCAGATCTAGTACCAATCGGAAATCAATGATGTAAAGCATTTAAATATATAACAAAAATTTCAGCAGCTTATGAGTTATCAGAGCAGCTATTTCCTACAAAATTTGGATTTGCTCCCTAAAATACTGAGACGTGTATTGAAAAATAGACTATCAATGGGGTAAGAAAAAAACCGATTCAGCAAAACTGGGGAAATATTGCAATATTTCGCACAGCTTTGTGATTTAGAAACTATTTGCCCTTGCAACTCACCACATTCAGTCTTCTCTGTCCTCTGGCAAGCCATAGCAAAAGAGGAAAAGCTCCAACACAAAGCCTTTGTAAAACAGAAAAACCACCATCTGTGTTTTGTCAGGACTTTCAGCTTCCCTTCTGCCCCCTTCAGCTCAACCAGCAGTTAAGGTGGTATAAAACCATGCTACAATAGCTTAAAGAATATATCTCATGTTTCAGTTTCATCTAACATTTCATTTTCTCCCACTATTTTTTATTGCTGGCTGGGTGAAAACACGCTTGGTTTAATTATCTGGCCACCAAGGGTTTTGCCTAAGTTTTATTTGCCTTTAAAAAACCAACCAACCAACCAAACAAAAACAACCCCAAAAAACCCCCCCAAAAACCCCAAACCTAAAACAGAACAACCAAAACTGTTCACCTTCTTTTCCCATCTAAAACAGCCTTGCTGAAATAAATACGAACCCAGCATCAGTCATTAGAGAAGACCTACGACCTGTATCCTTAACTCAAGTTCTAACCTGGGTAATTTTACCCAGCTACACCTGGCAGGCTCATGTCTTAGACTCTTGTCCCCACTGAAGTCTGCAAAGGCATCAGCCTGTCATTACAGGCACACTGAGTTTCTTACAGAGTAATGGTTTGGGTTTTTTTTTTGTTTGTTTGTTTGGTTTTTTTAGTATATAACATTATGTTCTTTCTTCAGCAGTCTTATTTTACCACTCAGGAAGAGTCATTCCATCTTGATGCTTAGTGCACACGTGAGGTATGCAGCTCTAAACCTTTTAGCTGTTTAATCACAGGATTTTTTTTTGTTGTTAATGTCATACAAAGTAATTAATCATCTTAGTTTCTTATATGAAGTATATATCAAAAGCTGAATTAAAATGACAAGAAGTTAAAGAAATTAATTTAAAAGTGGAAAGGGCTTTCTCCTACAGAATCAGGTTCAAGGTCATAATCTCAAGGGCTCCAGTGGTGAACATCCTTTCACATTGTCCCAGCAGCTGGAGCTTTGCCCTTCGGCGAGCATATGTCAAAACTCTACCTGCATCATCAGAGCACTGTGGGAAAACACGGCTACCAACAGAGCTCTGGAGCAAAGGACTGTGTCTGTCAGCATCTGGGGTTACTGATACAATGCTGCTACATGCCTCACTGACCATGTTTACACTCCAGACAAGATACTTTTCATCGTTTATACCGCAGGCATTGACTCCTGCCTATTGGTATCTTTTTGCTAAGTCACTGTGCTTTTTGCAGAGGCTGCTGAACAGTCTGTGAACAAGAACAACAGTCAGGACAAGGTGTCATCTTCATACAGAAGAGAAGATTTACATGTAGCTATACCCAGTTCCATATGAACAGGGCCATATCCGCACTACCCTGAAACCATTATTATCAAGGGGCAATTTCATCTTTGTACTTCTTTCAGGACACAGGCTATTGGTTATGATCCATCTTGAGACATCACCATAATTTGAGTTCACTTGCACTACAAAGGTATTAGCCTATCAAGAGAACCAGTCTGAACTGCACCATTTCAAAGCCAGCCAGCCAAGTCTGCAGTTGCTAGTATGGCATCCCAGAGGTACAAGCATCTCAAATGCAGTAGTTTGAATACAAGATCATCTCACCTATTACACATATGTTGGCTAGCATTCAAGCTGTTGAGAAGTAATAGTGACTTGTTCTCATAGGTCTTCCTGTATAAGCTTCTGAATTACTCACTGTCATACAGAGAGTGATAAAACTACATTTATGAGTAATACATAAAATTCAAACAAGACCTTTATTTACATTAGGTTTTCAAGCACTGGGTGTTGCAACATACATAACAAAATCTCATACTACATTTTTAATAGGAAATCAAGTTGAAAAGCTGATCTACAGAATCAATTTCTCAAAACTGGCTAAGCAGAAAATGTGTCAGCTCGGTTTTAGAGTACTCTGTCAATTTTACACCATCTGCTATCGGTCAGAGTATTCCTGATAACATGGTTATAAAAACAGAACGCTCAAGCGGGTTAAATTTACAGTGAACTCCCCTAGTAAATTGTATATTATTCACTTGTTCAGAAGAGCAGATCAATACTCTCCACAATGTCTCACAAAGCAATTACGGATCCAAACAGGGAGAAAACTAGATGCATCAGGAAATTTTTAACAGAAATAAAACTGCATTTAGCAAGACAAGGAGTCAGAACTTTAATTCCATGACAAAATGAATGATAATCTTTCATTCTGTAGAAAATACATTGTACTGTAAAGATTAATCAGATCCTTTTATTCCATATTAACATTATGCAGCAACCAATATGAATGTCTAGGTAAACAGAAACTTTGTGAAATGTTTTGCTGCAAAGCTGACTTCAGTAATGCACGCAAATGATAAAGTCATCAATTCTGCTCACTGCCAGAAGTAAAAAAACCCACAAAGGCTTCAGGAGCAAATAACACTGATTCATACTGTGCTCAAGCACTAGTCAACAAAATCTATTAAACTACACAAGGGTGAAAAAAAAAAAAAAAGCAGCTTTGTTATCTTATTTATGACACCTTATTTAAATCTCAGGCATTACTTCTTTATATCAGCATAAATATGTAGCCTTCTACACCTTTTATGATGTGGTTACAGACACAAAAATGTTATAGTTGAAAGCAAGAGCTAGTTCAAGGAATTTCAGACTTTGAAATCAGCAAGATACAAAGCTAAAATTCATGTGTTCATTTTCAAGTTATGAATATTTTCACTAAAACATAGTAAGTGTCATATTCCTTCTGAACTTCCACAAAGTAACTAGAATAGTTGCATACAACAGAAAAGAAATCCTCTTGTGT